>WSTG01000909.1:0-12798 GCA_019616325.1 Ceratobasidium sp. 394
ATGGCGTGATACTCCGGACGATGTATGACTGGCATGATCATGATCTGTGGCATGACCATGCACTATCATGTTATATAGCATGATAGCGCGTGATCATGCACCGTCATGCCACGTATACCTGGAGCCATCCACCCGCTCTTGGAAAGCGGGTTGCCCGCATCGGAAGTGGGACGCCCGCGACCCGTGAGCGGGAATCCCACTCGAGGCGGTTATACGAAGTGGACCTCCCGGTGACTCGAGGCGTGACCTGAGTCAGCAAAGCGGAACACCCGCTCATGAGAATTCTATGCTCGGGCGGCCCTATGGCTACAAGCGGGACGTACGCTCCTGAGGCTTGTTCTGCCCGGCGCTCATGATCGATTACCCCGCTTTCATGCGCATGTTACCCCATATATCTGACCCGGGAGGCCCGCAGATCATAAGCGTCGCTTGAACCAGCAATATTGCCAATAATAGACCTATATTTTACTATACACGGACTGATACAAATCGGGGGTCAAACATAAACAGTGAGCGCCGCCTAATTTTTCCCTTTCTTTTTCTTCTCCTTTGCCTAGCACAAGACGTTAGCCTCCTCGCGGTCTCCCAAGCACACTCGCCTTTGTGGTCGGCCCTGGGGCAGCCTCGACATTGGCTGCAATAGTTCGGGCGCGAGTGGCTCTTGGAGCATCGATGTTCGGGTAAAGCACGCCTTCGACACCATCGAGGTCTCCACGGCGGCGCTTCTTGCAGGGAAAGGCCGGAGGTGGGGGTTCGTCAGGATGACTCTCGTGGTTCTCCATTGTGGTTGCGCTCGTGTCCTGGTTTGGGTTGGCCAGCTCGGGTTCGTGCGCACCCTGCCAAACAGTATCGGTAACGACAGGTGAGGTTGTTTTAGACTCACATCATTGCCTGCCTCGCCAAAGGGTCTGGGGGCATCAGCAGGCGCCTGATGACTCGTAGGAACCGGAGGTTGGGGGGCGGGGTCGTTTGCAGGCGTTGGAGTCAATGCCGGAGCAGGAGTCAGGGCAGGAGTTGGAGCTGGGGCCGGAACAGGAGGAGCGGATGCCAGTGGAGTATGCACTGCATTGGCCGAGGGCAAAGCGACGTTTGCAGCTTGGTTGATTGCGTGCTCTGAAGACAACGTTTCGATCACGCGGTAAATACCGAGCACAGACCAGATAGACTCACTGTCCCGAGCGACCTTCGCGTTCAACTTTCGGTTGGCGTCGGCCCGAGTGCTCAGGATGCTCTTAATATACGATTTGATCGGCCAACGATCCTGATAGCAGCAGAAGATTGGTTGCTCGTCCAGATACTGGAAAACCGGCATATTAGATAACAGCGCCGGCAGAACACGCCACGTACCTCGGTGATGACCTGCACAATCGCAGTCATGTCCTGTTGGGAATAAGGTGTAGCGCGCTGCAGGTACATTGTCACGAGATTACTGATACGTGACTAACCAATTGTGTTATGTAACAATTTGAGCACGTAAGCGAGCTATGACTCACCAAGTTCTGTGCGTGGAGGGCTGAATGGTTTTCGAGTCCAAGCACCTTTTGCAGGTTGTAGCCTTTCGGCTTCTGGGTCTTTTTGTCGAGGTTCTCCGGCCGCCTGCCTGGCTCGCCCCATGGCTCGGGGATGAGCCCTAATTTGATATGTTGTCAACATCGCACCCAAGGAACCTGTGGCAAAGGAGGAGAGCTTACCTGGCTGTTCATCCACAAGGCGCTCTGAAACCAGATGGAAGCATGGGCATTGGGGTTGGGGGGCATACCAATCGTGGGAACTTACTTTTGTATTGATCTGGTGTAGTCGATGCCTCCAGGGTAGCTGAACGGAGAAGCAAAGCGTGGCTTTGTGCTTCAACCACGTGCGCAAGAGCACGGTTCCGCTGTCCGGTCATGGCAAGTGTGGACGTGGGCGGGAGCAAGAGGCAGAGAGTGAGGCGGCCCAAGAGCGAGCCTCATTAATGTGGAGCTGTGGTCCGTGCACCTTAGGTGCATGTGACTGAATGTCAGGAATCTTTGTGTGCTGGTTGGCACTTTGGCCTAATAAACAAAGCGCAACGAGTGCAGTTGCACGACCAAGTCCTAATGGGGACGCATATAATGAGAGGTGGATTCTGTGGCGTTGATTAGCAGACATATCCTCCTATATCACGTGACTCTGTTCGGTCCTGTGTTCTGCTGTACTCGCACGCCATTTCACAGCACTCATGGTGTGCGCCAGCGGGCCTGCGATTGGCCCCGGCGATCTCATCTGCGTGTGCTAGATCCCGTGCCTTATACGAGGACGATCAGACATCCAAGACAACGACCGGACATAAAACCATGATAGCGAAGCTTTCACGTGCAGCGGGGGCACTAATGTCTGAGCGAGGAGCAAAGCGGGATCCTGGTGCGCACTCTTTTGTCCTCCGCTCTCGTGCCCTGACTGTTTTACAGGCTCTCTCGACATCTCTCCTTTGCGCCCTTCAACCTACACGCGCCAAAGCGCATTCTCCCCGTCCCTACTCGCAAATTTCCAGCCATCGTTGCGGTACCTGCGTTATTACTGCGAAGGTGGTTCTATTGTCGAATACAAAGGCGACTCGGTCGTACAGGTAGAAGAAAATATCCAGCTTGGCAACGACGAAGAGGACCAAGGTTTCTACTCCGAGGCTGGTCCGACCACCGCTCGCACCCAGAGCCCTGCTCGCTCCGTATCCTACACGGAAAGCCGTGGCTCATGTCGCACCCAAACGTATACCAGCCAGGACCTGACCCGAACAAACAGCCCGACCCAGGCTTATGATGCCAGAGCCCCTTGCGCACGCGGACGTACGACGACGACTGGACATATGATGATGATAGGACCTACGATGACGTGTGGTCGCACAACGATAACACCTGGACGTATGAGGACGATGCGCGGGCTTACGATGACGATGCGGCGATATACAACGATGCTTGGACGTATGAAGATGATAGGAGCGAGGCCCGCACGTATGATGAGGAGGGCGCTAGCATTTATGGTGATGGTCGCAGCGGGTACGATGATGAAAAGAGCGCCGCATATAGCAACAGCGGCGGACGAAGCGAAGGCTCCATTTGAGCCTTTTTTTTATCACTTCTGCCTACCACTCCATTCACTACTTCACTCTTGCGTTGATCTCTCCATCCACAACCTGCCCTCCCCATTGAGTTTTTTTATTGCTTCTGCTTACCACTCCATTCGCTGCTCCATCCTCTCGTTTACTGTACTGGCGAGAGAAGAACGTCGCTTACGTAAAAAGGTTGTTGGGACCGGGACTGACGTTCTCTCGCCAGTACAGTAGACTGACCTTTCATGACTCAGGGACCTCGCTCGTGATTCAACCGGTCTTGCATGCCAAGTTCTCGTCCTCGCCAAACTCTACTTACTCGGGTACGCCTTGCAAGAGGGTGTTTACCAGACCCGGGCTACGTTCTTGGCATGGGCTCAGCGGGCGCACGAAGAGGTGTGGGCTCTGCTCCTGCCAGAGTTGGACTATGTGGCAGCGACCAACAGCAAGCTGGAAGTGGCGAGTGACACCCCCGATTTGCATGTAACACAAACTTAACTTTTACCAATAGATGGTTAATTATCTCGCGACCTTACGGGGCAAGCTCAAGGAATGCCTGCGGCCGGTTGTCACGTGCATGTTGCTTTTTCTTGGAGTTGGTATACATATCACGTGCACGTTGCGAGTCGCAACATGGTCAACCATCATTGCGTGCACCGACCGCCCATTGTGCCCCGGCACTCTGCCGGATTCCGGACGCAGTGCCAAGAAGTGATCGGGGATCGACAGACCAGTCCCGACAATCGTCCCTGCTGCTGTTGCCACGCTGGGCACATCACGCGCTTGGTCGACAATTCGTCAAGTACCTGGGGGCCTGCGTACCTATTTGGCGGCAAAGTCCTCGGGGACATAAGAAAGGATTGTCCCATGGTAAGCAATTTCATCTTACTTCTTGCTATTTAGTTAATAATTCGTTTTTCCAACTCGTGTAGACATCAAGGTTGCATACCACCGGGAGCCGCGCTCAATGACAAAAAGCCACCTGCCGCCTGCGAGGGCGCCTGTGCGGCCATCTCGGTCCTCTGCAAAAATGGCGCGGGCAAGTGCCGCGAGCCCTGTGTCATCGATTCGGCCGAGTCGGGCGTGTTCCGTGCGCTCCTCGAGACGTTTGCCGACAAGATGCCCGCCGTCCAGACTGCGGCACTCGATGCTGACCGCAAGCTCGTCCAATTTATGAACCCATGGGCGGCCGGGCTCGTTCTCCCCGGGCTGCTCCACCAGATCAAGTCGGCTGGCAAGTGGCAGGTCAAGACCGGCACGCTCGCCGTGCTCAACCAGCTCATCATCAGCGCGCCCGACCAGATGGCCAAGCTGTCCCCCGATATCATTCCCGTCCTCACCGAGACGATCTGGGATGTCAAGGCCGACGTCAAAAAGGCCGCCCGCAAGTCGCTTACCAAGGCTACCGCCCTCGTGTCGAACAAGGATATCGAAAAGTCTATTCCCGCTTTGATTAATGCTCTAATCAACCCCGTCGAGGAAGTACCCAAGATCATCCGGCTCCTTTCGGCTACCGCATTCGTTGCCGAAGTTGATGCCCCTACCCTCTCACTCATGATCCCGCTCTTGTCCCGTGGCTTCACGGAGCGTTTGACCGCCACCAAGCGCAAGGTCGCCGTGATCATCGACAACATATTCAAGCTCATCAACAACGAGTTTACCGCCCGGCCGTTTATCCCCAAGCTTCTCCCGGGCCTGATCAACATCTCCAAGTCGGTTGCCGACCCCGAGGCTCGCGGTGTCATCGTTAAGGCTATCGCCACCCTCCGCCAGGTCGGCAAGATCCCCGGGTCCGAGGACGGTTCGAACCTCCCGCCGCCCAAGGCTGCCGACCCGACCGCGCTCGCTCCGTCGATTACCCTCTTGTACAAAAAGGCCGGTGTGAACCCCGTCCCCGCCTGGGAGGGCGCACTCGTTCCGTACCTCGAGCTTGTCGCCGCTTCGCCCGAGCCTACTTCCATCGCCCGCGAGCTTTTGCTCCGCTCCGCCAACGAGGCCGACGGCGACGAGAATGGCGACGAGGAAGACGACGAGGGCGAGGACTTGTACAACTGCCAGTTCTCGCTCGCCCATGGTGCCAAGATCTTGCTCGACACTGCCAACCAGCGCCTCAAGCGTGGCCACCACTATGGTCTCTGCGATCGCACCGGTTCCGGCAAGTCGACGCTCATGAGTGCCACCACCAAGGGGTGAGTTTAACTCTTACTTGATGGCCCGTTTTTATTGAATTTTTGTGCAGCCAAGTCGAGGGCTTCCCGTCACCCGACGAAGACCGCCCCTTTTACGTCGAGCGCGACATTGACGGCTCGGACGCCGACACATTGGTCCTCCAATTTATCCTCCACGACAAGCGCGTGCTCCGCGACCAAAAGGAAGTCATCAAGACCCTCGAGTCGCTCGGTTTCAATAGCGAGCGCCAGGGCCATGCCGTCGGTTCGCTCTCGGGTGGCTGGAAGATGAAGCTCGCCCTCGCTCGCGCTATGCTCTTCAAGGCTGATATCCTCTTGCTCAACGAGCTGACTAACCACTCGGCCATTGTCAATGCTGCCTAGCTCGAGAACTATCCTACCTCGCTCAAGACCTGCACTTCGAGTACGTCCAATGTTACTATTAATTGAGCTTTGCTAATCCTCTTGCAGTCATTGTCTTCCACGACTCGGGCTTCCTCAACAGCGCCATCACTGGCGTGCTTCACCTCAACCGCTTCAAGATCAAGCGCTACCGCAGCAACCTCGAGGCGTTTGTCAAGGCCGTGCCCGGGGCCAAGTCCTATACTCTCGAGGCCGCCGAGGACTACAAGTCCAAGCTCCTGGAACGCAAAATCCCCTATCTCATACCCTACTCCGCTAACATACCCTAGTCCCCCGAGCCAGTGTGGCTCAGATTCGCAAAAACAGTCTACGAGTCCCATCTGATTCCACTTCTCTTTGGGTCTGCCGCCGTTAATGCGTTACTTGGCAATCTCGACAATGCGGTCAACATTGCCATCACTATCATCGTGGTCATAACTGGTGTGTATCCTTCCACTTGCTTTATATCCTTTACCTAACGCCATTTTAGTTGGATATGTGCAAGAACGATGTTCCGAAGAGTCCCTCGCTGCCCTGAATAAGCCCACCATTGCCATATTGTCCGGTATGTATTATCAATGCCATATTCCGATTCTTGTCTCATTCCCATCATAGCAACGGCCAACAACCCCACTGTCTTGCCAATAAACTAGTTTCAGGTGACATTGTTACTTTCCAAGTTGGTAAGTCTCGCGTATCCGAAACCCGACCATCATGAACAAGATTTTACAGGTGATTGAATCCTGGCCGACCTCTGTCTCATAACCTCGCTCAACCTCGAACTGGACGAATTGTCCCTCACGGACAAGACATGACCTGTGCGAAAGAACACCGAGTCGTGTCCGTCAGGTGCCCCGCTCGGTGAGAGGCTGTGTATCGCATTTATGGGCAGGTTGGTGTGAAATGGTATGTTTTCTATCTATGTCTACGCTATTCCACTTGATTGATTATTTGCCTAGGGTGAGGCACGGGGATTGTTATTCTGACTGGCTTGTGCACCGAGTTTGGTGCTGTCTTTGCGGTATCACAAGTCTTTGTTGTCGATTATATTACGCACGTTGACCCATCTGGCTTGTCTCCTTCATCCATTTCCCACGTGACTCCCGCAGTCTGAAAGATACTCAAGATTGGAGGGATACGCAACAACGCGTTTAGGAATACCGAGGGTCAACGCCGGATAGAGTACAGATGTCGCAATGCCCAATGTTCTTGCTGAGTTTGGAGTCAAGGGTGAACTACGGGTGGGTCTTATTCTCGCACAGCCAGGAAGGGTTCTGTGGGGGGGCAAGGGTGATTGGATTGGGCACAGTGGTTTGGGGCAAAGACGGCAAGGGATCTGGATTGCCAGATTTTCACAGTGTAGATACAGTATTCTCACCACTTCAAATGTAACCCAAAGTTCAGCAGTCCATGATCTCATTTCAACATTAACAAGTTGCGGTGGATGAGGCCAACTTGACTTTTTTGGACACCGGGGATCCCACAGGGGGAACCCATGAACGCACGCATTCTAGTTAGAGCCCCCAGTTCTAGCTACGCTGGGGGCGCACTACTGTGCTACTAGCTAGCTAATAAGGTTTTTTTGTAGAGTATGGAAGTGGGATGTACTTTACTGGAGGCAGTAACATGTCTCTGCTGCCGCTTGCATTAAAGGTTCCGATACATATATGCAGGGCTCTGACACATGTACTCCAGGCTTGCTCCTCCCTGCCCCCTTCAATGTGTTGTGTAGAATACTATGCTCTCCTGACATGATGGCACTTCACCAGGTGCGGAACTTGAATATATGCTGTATATAGAAGAGCTTTGTAATGGACACATTGAATTAGTTGGGCCATTGGCCTCTTGTACACTGTCCCACCATGCCACCTCGGCAAGCACCACAACCTCCACATAACGATCCACCTCGGGGCCGTGAGGGTCCGCCGGATGCTCAAAACCAGGGGAGGAACGCACCGGAAGATCAGCATGGGCCACCTCCCGAGGGCGCCACCGAGGAAGAGATGCGGGCGGTTCGCTGGATATTCTTGCTCTTTGTCTAAGCACTGACATGGGCTGATTTCTTCTGCAGTATATAACCCGTTTGCAGCTCGAAAAAAATAACATGAAGCGCCAGCTTGACGAAGTAACCCGTGAAAGGGATCATCTCCAGACCAACCAGGGGAACAAGCGGCGCCGTGCCCGCTATGTTGACGAGCCAACTCCCGATGACCCGAAGTACGACAGGGCAGGCAAGCGCTGCACACTCATGTACCAACCTTGGATCGCACCCGATCTCTTTGAGACTGAACCCAATCCGACGTACAGCGATGATCGCCGCTATGAAGAAGGAGAGCCAGGCATGCAGGTCCAGGGAAATCTCCAGGATGTTCTCGCCTCAGCGCCGACACTCCGTGAAAACCTCCTGCATAAGGTACATTTCCAGAGCGTGGTGAGTACCATCTTATCATGTCCATCTTGATTCAATCCGCTGGTATGGGTCTCGGCTACCAGTTTGGGCGCCATTTTCTCACTCTCTGTTATCTCGTGTGCTCAATCACGGTGTTTAGTTCATCAATGGTGCCAATGAGCAGCGCCGGAACTCTGCGGTTCGCACACGAAAGACCAGCGGCTCCTTGATCTTTGGATGCAAACAAGAAGAGCTTAAGGAGGAAGCTGCACGCACAAACAACCCAGAGTTTCAGCGCCTCCTGGGCTATCAAGCAGATCGTCCCCATGGTCGCCGCTATCGTGAATTACCTCCGATGCTTTACGGCAATGAAGTACCTCGCTCGAATGAGCAGTTGTTCCGCCACAAGATCCTTTTCCGGGTAGGTCCTTCAAGCCTATGACGTTTGGCTCCTGAACCACCAACACTATCTTTCCACTAGCTTTTCCGAGCCTGCGCTTTTGGGCCTTCTACCATATCGGAAACTGGCACTTCGACTGACCCTCGGGGGCAACATGTGCTATCTAACATATTGGGTCTCAAGGCAATAACTCCCGGTGCGATTGCATTCTCGGCAATACTGGTCAGTCACTTGCTACCCAAGCAACCCTCGAGCATTCTAGCCTATCAAACTTAATTCTAGGCTCGCTGGTGCCTTTCTCCCGACACTGAATTCTCAGAGAAAGGTAAACAGTCTGGAATCGAGTACAAGAAGGACTACGATTATTACAAACAACTTATTCTCGAAGGGCTCCGGATAGAACAGGGGCGGCTTGCACGCAACGCAATCCAAGGGCCTTTTACACGTCTCATGAATGAGTGGAACAAGGACTTCTTCCCTCACCGACCGGATGCCAACAGAGGTGAGGGTAACGAAGCTGATTCGGAGCCCGAGGACATTCAGGATGCGATGGCCCAAATTCGGCGCTTTGGTCAAGGAGGTGAATAGGTACTATTGAAGCTACATTGTGTTTTTGGCTGTATATGACAAAAATCGAAGGTACATGTCTTGATCCACAAGATCATTCGCGAGGAAGTCCTCCTTGTTAGCAGGATCGAGTAGTGAAACCAACAGAGCACCTCTAACAATCGAGCGAAGCGGGATGAGCTCGGATTTGCTTGGCGCCAACTGTCGGTAGCGACGGAACCCAGTGGCTCGCTCAATGACCCCAATTGAGCGTAGAACTGGTTCGAAATATGACACAAGCGCCAGAAAGATGGTTTCCGACAAGTTGGCACTGGCTTTGCATTCCAGAAGAAGGTGAAGGCGAGCGAGGCGAATCCCATCCTCGTGGTTGACGAAAACACAATCGTAACGGGGCTTGTTGTATACCATGGGGCTACACCGGAGTATGTCGCGGTGCAGACACCAATCAACCTGCGATTCGTATTGAACTCGTAGCTGGTGGCATTCTCGAACCTATAGGAATGCTAAACATGCTGAAATACTAAGCTGGGATTGTCCATACACACCTTTAACTTGTCCGTTGGTTGAATAAAGGATGGGACTAGCTCATCAATAATATCATGGATGCGAGTGTCGAGGTTACGGCAAGCTGGATTATTGGCATGCTTGTCTTCGAGCAGCTCCGTGGATGTCGTTTTGTCCCTTGATCGTAGGGTGACATGTACAACACTGTCGGGATCTGTTTCGTCGTCTGTTTCATCATGTTCATCTAATTCTTCGACCTGCGATGCTTGCCACTCCTCGATTTCGGCTGCGATGAGTTCATAAACGGCAGCAGCATGTGTCGTGTGAAGCACCTGTGGACATATGCTAATGGGCACAAAAACAGCTGGAGGGCTTGGCTTACCTCCGAGTCAACCGTTAATAACTTCTTGCTCGAGACACCATATGCGCGCCGCAGTTTCCCATGCATCTGCTCGTTTGGTTTGGTACTAAAGTTTGCAGTTCCTCCCTTGTTCCACACGTCGTCGAAAAGATGGCACACCATGTGCATCTTGGGAAAATTGAAATTCTTCCCATATTTTTTTGTACATTCCTAGAAACACAAGTGTCGACCGATAGAGTAAATGAACACTGGGAAAGTTAACCCACCAGACTGATCTTATAGAAATCCGATACGACTTTACGGCCTAAAGCGAGTGTATCTTCCGTATGCACATCTAGCGAGGCAAGCACACGAAGCTCAGCCTGTTTTCGAACGAGTGCAACGAGGCTTGAGGCTTGTGCGGGCAAAGCCATTGAGCCATGAAGAACAACCTAGGCAGTAGTAAAGTATATCAGCAATAAACGCTACCTGCTGGAGACAAACCTTCAGCAGGTCCTCATATTTCGTCCCGTCGCTAAACCCCATGCTCAGTGCATTCGGGAAATGGTTCAGATCGGGCCACGGGGGGACAGCAGCAATCCTGGTTTTGCGCATACATGTAAGAAACACCTGTGAGACACAAAATACGCTCACTTTGCTTCGAACTCGGCGCTGATGCTCTGTGAGCAGTTTGCGTCGATAAACTCCTTCAGCATAGGCCATATGTGGGACCCCCAGCGACCCAGGTCATCATTATGGAGCGTGTCGTACGAGAGCGCACGGAAGAGATCTGTGCGTTCGCCAAGTGTTGAAAAGGCGTTCTGAACGAGCATTAGGTTGAGCAACAGGGACGAGTCTGAGAGGCACATACCTCCACTGGCCGGTAGCTATACTCGCGCAGCATCGCTTCAGTCTTCCCTACATTCATGTGTTTTGCACGCTCCATCATCTTGATAAAATCACCAAAATTACGATACTTGGCAGAACGTGAGAGATCGAAGAGTAAATCGCCTGATTGAAGACAACGGGGGCATGAGCAGAGCGCGTTGGTACCTCGCTGGCAACCCATAGCATATCTAGAATGCATATTTTCCCTGAGCCGCTGGCATACATTGATAGCTCAAAACTCACTGTTCTTCCAAGTCGGCAGATATTATCGGGATTGCTGGGAAAAGCCGCCATGCCTTCTTTTCCAAGTTGAGGGCACGGTGTAGCTCCAATTCGACCGCATATCCGAATTTAGCTTCTAGCCGGATAGTGTCTAGAAGCTTCTCTACGCCACGGTGCCAGACATTGCACTTGAAGTTGGCGAATGACGTTACTCCTAGACCATAATCAGACGCCTTCTCAACCTAAGTTCCGAAGTCAGCAACTCACAACGCCAGTCGGCCACATCGGAATCTGTACGTACCACCGGGAGTAAAGCAACGACTCGACCACCACCAACCCCTCGCCCATTGCGCACCTGCCTTGGCAGGTTTGCTAGGCGTGCGATAACCGGGTAAAGTTTTTTCGTGCCCCAGCTTGAAGCCAGTGCTTTGTCGGCGTACAATATAATCGAAATGAGTAGACCGTCCTCCGGCAAGGTTTCCTCAAGCACGTCGATACATCAGCCGCAATATCTCGAACGACAGAGGCTTGAAATACCTGTAGTTTGGGCCAATCATCTGCCGTCCAAGGCTCGTCAACAAAGCGCACCCATTCCCCATCAGTCAGTCGGAACTTTTCGACCGAATCGAACCGCAGATCCTTCTGGACCTGCAGGTCCAGCACCAGCTGGAGTATCCAATCCATGAGGGGCATGATCCAGACCGTGAAGTCGACACAGTCTTTGGGGTTTGTGGCCCGAAGTGGAACTGAGTACTGGACCTCTCGGTACTGAGCGAGACATAAGTAAAATTGTCTAACACGCAGGACCCGGGGACGCACCGGTGCTAGCAGGTGTTCAGCCCGAGCCTGAATCGTATGCAGCTCCTTTGCATTTCGGAGCGTCAACGGGCAATCGCTAGCCAAGTGGTGGATTGACAAGTACTCGTTTATCTGCGCAGCATTGATCCCAGACGCCAAAGCAACTCGAGCAAACCGGAAATCGGCGTGCGTGATAAATGGCCACCAGGGAGCGGTATCCGCTTGATCGAGTGCACGCCGTCGTTTTGGCGGTACGGTATGGTCCTTTCGGACTATGCGACCAGGGCGCGCTTGAACATGAACCCGAATCGATCCTTCCTCGTCTGGATGTTGGATTGAAGTGGTTACCATGAATGTGGGGTCGGATGCATATGTTGCACGTACAAGTGGGTTCTGGAGTGCCAGGATGCAGCCCGCTGCTGCCATCGACATCTTGTGTGGGGCCTATAGGGGCTAAAACATGGTTGTTTCAGTCTATGCGATAAGTAAAAGAACGGGGCTAACCTTCTCGAATCTGGTGGTCCACCTCCATCTCCATTGCAGCAGATGCCGTCGCCTCAGGTGATAGTGGCCAAGGAATGTCGTAGTGGGTGGTTCCCGAAGCGCGTTCGGCAGGATTTGGCGGAACGGATATAGCATTATCGGGTACGGAGATACCTACGGCGGAGGTTGATGCGATTGCCTCGTCGCGTCCGGTCTTCCAGCTGGAGCAGGTCGCAAAGTGTCGCGGAAACCCTTTGAGCTTGTAGCACAAGTGGCAAGCTGAGCACTCCTTCAGGCCAGCGACCTGTAGCTGTTGATCTGTGCGACCCAATCGGTGCTCCGGCATAGGTAACTAATGGGAGTATTGTGGTGGCGACGTGCCGGAAGCTTAGCATCGCCCAGGCGAACCTTACAAAGACCCGAGCGCCCTTCGGGGTGCATGACGGGCCATGAGATGGCATGACCATAGTGCTTAGGGCGCATGTCTATACATGATCGAGCCGTGACCATCCAATGGTCATCGCTAATTCCAATATAGGGCCCTATCATGCCCGGAGTCGGTTTCCGACA
>WSTG01000910.1:0-12793 GCA_019616325.1 Ceratobasidium sp. 394
TCAACCTGCCTCAACCTAGATTCTCTGAATAACCTACCCCTAAACTAAACTAAAACTGACCAATACTATTTTCCTCTCTCCACACGACACTAGATGAGCACCTGGTCAAGTTTTAAGACCTACCTCTCTTGTCATGTTAATCACACAAGTACAACAAGACTTGTGTTGGCATCCAACACTCCTTCCCTGGTCATATGGTTTATAGTGTATGGTTTATGGTTTATGGTTGGTTATTGTTACGACATAGGTCCCCTGTCGTGTGCACCATGCAGGCATGACCAAACCAGGCCAGAGTTTTGTGTGTTGTGTATTCCACATGGGTGGCAACAACAACGTCAACATAACTCAGCAACCAATCAACCAACCAACTATCACTATCAACTATCAACTATCACCTAATCGTCTTGCTTGGTAGTATTGGTGAAGCGGGCTTTGAATTGTGCTTGAGGTTCACTTTAGGGCACCAGGCCATCGGGAAAATTCATCATTACTCACAAGGAAACGACACGTAACCAACCAACTGACCAACCACTTGCTTTCCCATTCGCTCACAAGCATCGAGCCTTGGGTGGGGGTTGGTTGGTTGGTTTGGTCGGTCGTTTAGTTGCTGGTTGGTTGGTTTGTAAGTGCTGGTGAGCAAATTGGATAGGTGCTTCCGAGCGTTCCCCATTGCAACCACCAACCAACTAACCAACCAACCGACCAACCAACCAACCACCTTTCTTCGCGTTTCTTGGGGTCTGGCTCATGTGACCACACAGATGTTTCAGGTGGAAGAGATGGGCGGTGAAGTAACAACAGCAACAAGTGACAAGTGTTAAGATGAATTACCTGATAGCCGTCGTTATGATTTCTCATTTTGCATTGGAATGTCCGTAGAATGCATATCCTTTGGTATGGTGATTGTTTGTTAGTGATATATGCTCACCGGGTGTGTATGTCTGAGTACCACATTGTTAGGTCCTTGAGTGCACCATGTGCATACTTGGCATACATATGGATCTCGAATATCCATGAAATGCATGCCCGTTCACTTGGCAATTGTGATACATGCTCACCAGATGCGTACCCAGTACACACCCCAGTAATAACTCCTTAAGCTCACCGTGCATACTCTGTATGCATCTGGATTTGGACTGTCCGTGGAACGCATGTCCATTCACTTGGCAGTTGTGATATGTGCTCACTGGGTGCGTACTGGGTATGCACCCGGTGAGTGGTATGCCTGTGTGAGTACTACAGCAATAGTTAGTTACTTGAGCTCACCATGTGCATACACAGTATGCATATGGATTTGTGATATTTATGGAATGCATGCCCATTTGCTTGGTACTTGTGATACGTGCTCACTGGATGTGTACACAGTACACACCCGGGTGAGTGGCATGCATGTGAGCACCACAGTGATAGCTGCTGAAGCTCACTGTGTGGACTCAGTATGCATTTGGATTTAGGATACCCATGGAATGCATGCCTATTTGCTTGGCAATTGTAATTGTGATGCATCCTCACCAGGTGTGTACTGGGTACATGCCTCGGTGGGTGGTGCCCAGATGGTGTACCTTGGTGATGGTTGGTTGGTTGGTTGGTGGTTGGAGCTCACTATTTCTGTACTCAGTATGCATTTGCTTTGAGATATCTATTTAATGCAGGTCCTTTAGCATACGTGCTCACCCAGTGTGTACTAGGTACACATCTTGGTTGGTTGGTTGATTGTTACTTCGTCAGGAAAACCCATGAGGGTATGGAGCGCTATGGGGTGCTATGGTTGTGGTGCATAGCACACCATAGCGCTCTATAGCTTTGCAGGTTGTCCTGACGTTGAGCTCACCATGTGCATACTCAGTATGCATATCAATTTGGAATATCACAGGGTGCAGGAGCATTGGCTTGGCAACTGTAACTGTATAGAACATGTGCTCACCAGGTGCGTACCCAGTACATGCCAAGGTGACTGTTGTTGTTGAGTATTGTTGTTTATGCATATGAGTACCTACCACAGTGATAGGTCCAGGAGCGCACCATATGTGTACTTGGTATGTATTTAGATTTGCAATGAACCAACCAACCAACCAACCATCTAACCTACAACATAACCAACAGGCATAGAAATACCTATCTTCCAACCGAGGTCTTGGGAATAACCTCGGGCTACAGAGCTGTGTTTTCACCCAGGCTAGCTGGAAGCTGGAGTTAGAAGGACCATATGAGGCACATGGCTAATTGTCAGAGGCATGAACTACAGAAAAGTGGACCCGGTTCCCAACCAGTCTCAGGGTCCATGTCAAGCAGACCACCAGCGGTATCCGGGGCTGCAGAGTAGTCTTTGAGATTGGGTTTGCTGCACAGTGAATAAGAAATGACTACCTGAGGCACATAGCCATGCCTGGGAGCCATAGCCCAAGACAAGTGGGACCAGTTCCCAACCATTCTCAGGGTCCTTGTTGACTGGAGTATTGGCTGCAACACGGGCTATTGTGCTCCTCATGAGTTCTGGCCTTTAGCCTTTGGAATGGCACTTCTACTGCCTCCTTGATGTCTCCAAAGCCATATTGCCACAAACTTCAGCTCCCTGCAGTTGTCAATGATCTCATGTCCACACGGTGCGCAGCTGGGCCTGTTGGTCTCCAGATACTAGACCTACTGGGTGCTGCGTAGATGTGAACATCCAGGACTCAACCACCCAGAATATGTGATCAACTCAGTTGGCTGCTGTGGTGGCAAAGTGGAACTTAATGATTTTGCGTGTTGGAGTCACAGGCCACACGCCCCAAGTATGGGCTCCATTGACTGCTGGCCATGGTGCTAGTCCACTTTTTCCACCGTTTTTTCAGGGTCAGACATACCGAGAACCTAACTTTTGCCACCCTTCGAGGACTTACCACCCTCCTGCTTGAGCTTTGATGAATGCTTGGCTCCATTACCGGGGCCCTCCATCGTTACTTGCAACACCGAGGTCAAGGGACTTGGGTCAGCATTCTGAGCAGGCTCAGTTATGCCATGCGTGGTTGTTCTTGTTCTCCTAGAACTGGATGGGGAAGGTCTCAGTCAGTCAATCCAACACCCCTGAATCAGCATGCTCACTTGTTTTGCCACTCCCCTAGACATTGACTGCCATATTTCTGTTGTTTGCGATGTCACTATGTTTTCTGCGGCATGTCGTGGGCATCTTGGTTGTTGTGAAGAGAGAATCGTGTGAGACGGCCAGGTGCCTGTGACTCTGGTCACTGAACATCCGGGCACTGACAGACAGCTGGCCACTCGTCAGTAGGGCGATTGTTCTATGGTCATGAAGTCACTTGCATCTGCCGATATGGTGAAGTCCATGCTAGGTAAGCCAGGTTGTCGAAGAATGTTGACCACACGGTTCAGTGTTTGTCTCACTGACCTGTTCTCACAATGGCGGTGGTGCTCCCTGGTACATGAACATCTGTTGACCTTTGCTGTCAACTCAAAAGTAAGTGCCCTGATGCAAACAGTCATGTGGCCAAACCGTTCCATCCACACCCAAGACGATGCACACTCTCACAGCATGTTTTTTCCCTCACCATCATCCTCAGAGACAACCAGACCTACACAAGAAATGGTGGCACAAGAAAAGATGGGGTATGTCAGGTGATTTCTGGCTGTTCTGCATGTTGACCCCACCCTTGCTCTTCACAGACATCAGTAGTACGAGGAAAAACCATTCCAGCGACTAATCCTTTGAACATCGATGCACTGCAGGAGATCTGTGTGCATCCACTGTAGCTCCCTGTGCCAGCACTGAGGTGCATGCAGAGTACCAGCACTGCCAAACTGGGACCCAGTGTCAGCCAGGACAGCAGGTACCAGTTCAAATTGAAAGCAGCCAAGGTGAAGTTGAAGGAGTTGGTAGCTGTGCCCGTGGGTCCTGTGGAAACTACTGATGTGAGCCCAGCATTTTTTCTTCCACCGCCTGTTGTCAAGCATGCCGCTTACCTCAAGCACCCTCAGCTTACGAACAAAACCGAACATCTCTGGGACAAGTTGACCCAGCTGGTGTCTTGCAGCTGTCAAGCACCAAGGGTTGGAGACATTGAGCTGGCCCTGCGCAAGGCCAGAATATCAGGCTATCCATTTGGCCAGGCTCTCCTGCATTTCGTGGGCGTGAGCAGCATAGAGGGCGTGGTGAAGTTGAGTCAGGACCTGAATGACCAATACAATCCTCAGGACATAGAAGATGTTCAAGTCGAACATTTGGCCCAGGTTTTTTTTGCAGGTGGCAAGTGCAACCTCAAGACCCCGATTCTGGTCATGGTCCGGTGCGAGTGAATGGCAGCTTTGCAGCAACCAAGAGGGCTGAGTGGAATGAATGCTGGGCCACAGGGAGGCTGTGGACCAGGTGTCCACCTTGAACAAAATGTACTCTGTGCGAGAGGGCGGCATACGGAGCGTCCTGCTCAGTAAGCAGGAGATGAAGTGGGCGGCGGCCATCCAAACATGCCTGACCAACCGGCTTGTTGAGTACAAAGATTTCGGCCAGCTCAGCCCCAAAGGGTGTTGCAAGTTCATGGCCCACAGGCTGTTCAACGAAATGATTTGCAACACCCAAGCCACGCTCTAGGGGTACCACTCATGACTCCGCAAGAGTGACGTGACGGCAATGAAACAAGACAACGGCGGGGCTGTGTTCATTGTACATTTCTGGCTGGGGCTGAAGCTCCTCATTGAGGTGAGCCATTCACTTTTCGCTTCTGGTTTTCATTTTCCTCTCAATTCTGAGGTGAACTCCTCAACCCCTCCCGCTCTTTCTGCACCGATCTTCAACGTTACAAATGGAAACAGCCTGGAGGAGGCCAACGCTTTCCTGATGGCTCGTGAGGGCACACAGATCCCCGTGGACGGGGTTCTGGAGGGAGTCCATCGTTGGCGCACTCTCCATGCTCAAGAGCAGGTGATCTCCATTTTGCTCAACCGGTTTGAGACCCACAGTCGCACGCATGGGAAAGAATTCTCAACCAGCAGCTGCAGAATGAGGGCTTGAGCAACCACAATCGTCCATGCCAGGACTCGACTATGGTCAGACACAATCATGAGTCCCCCGAGTTTGTGCGGGGCAGCATATCACACGCAGCTGAAATCGAGCGCAATCAATCGCACGAACAAATTTGTGTTTCAAGTAACGACTTTGAAGTTATATATCTGTTGATTTGACGCTTACAGTACCTATATACCCTGCCTATTTAAACGTCTTGATTGAGTTTGTGAGCTTATTCCATCCAACAAACAACTCGTCCTCCACAAGGCCTTCTGAACCTCGCTAGGAGCCCCTTCCCAAGTAGTGATGCCCGGCTGCCATGACTTGAGTCTGGAAAATGGTGGGAGCCCAGCAACGCGCATGGCATACTTATCACATTTCTATACTTGATTGAGTGAAGGTAGGATTAAGGAATTGCCAAGTACTCACTGTTATATCACCTTTGACCAGGACCCACATGAGTTTTATATGGCTGAAGTTAGTTGGCATTGTTATCTCCTTCAAGAGCTGGATTGCTGGTGCCTCGCGCTTTCCCAGGCCCAGAATGTGCTCCAACAACTTCGACAATTTGTCGTACTCTGGCCCCGGCTGTGGCTGAGTCGTCGGGATGGTGGCAACAGGTGGGGGAGGGGGTGCTGGGGGGCGGTGTAGTGTTGGGCGTGCTGCCAATTGGGAGCCCTCCAGCGGGGGCGACCAGGGCATTGATGCGTGGCTCACGATGCGATATAACTGGGGCAGTCTTCACCGCTCCTGGGTGGATAATGGATGTGGAGCAAATGGTCGTAGGGCAGCCAGCTGGAGGCATGGAAACTGAAGTGCGGGGTTGGTTAGAACAATTCGGAAGGCGGGGTAGAACCGGGCGGGGGTTCAGCCCTTGGGAGCTTGCAGTCCGAGTGGGAGCAACGGATTTGATCGCCCGGGGGCGGTTTGCCTTGCGGACTTGGTGGTCATTCAATCTTAGCTTCCTCCAGAAGGTATGGCTTACTATCCTAAAAATAGATAAAATGTTCATTGTGGAAAGCGCAATTGGCCGGGAATGTGCATGAAATTTTGACCTCTTCTAAATAACTGACGATTTGGACCAGTCGACACTCTCCTGCCTCATCTAACAGCACGGTTAGAACTGCGGGTGAAAGTCAGCATGACAAGCCTCGCTTACACGGTACTCTCACTTGCAAATGCTCCTGTGGTAGGACAACCCCATGCCCATTTATCACAGTCAGTGAAAACCCATCTATCTGTAGCAGCAAGCTGATGTCCTTCTAGGAGATTAGGTGAAATGGGAGTGTCAAAACCTTCAGCCCTTGGACCTTGCTTGCAGCCAGCAGAATTCAGTTGGAGAGGAGGTCAGCTCCAAGGTCAAGGGCGGCACAAAGATGTCATTGCTGCCAGTGCTGAAGCCAAGTTGGGTCAGGCATTCCTGGAAGGCACATCAGCTTGACAAAGGGATCTAGATGTTTCAAGCCAGTGGCTAGTGAGTGAAGGGCTTGAGAGTGCAAGCACTGTCTGCGGTGCTGATCCAAGGGCTATTAGACCCAGAACTGGCAACAGGATGCACATAATTGCACGAAGGGCCACAAACAGACAAAGTATTTCTGGCAGGCTGGTGGAGTGAGCCCTATCGCACCTGAGCTTGATAATAAATTCCACTAGGCCTGGCAGAAGAGGGGTGTGGTCTTTCAGGAGTTCAAGGGCAAACCATTGATACCCATAAGTGGAATGAACGTGCACGTGTGGCCCTTGGACCATGGTCGCGTTGTGTTCGAATCGTGGTGGCTTCTTGTGACAAACACCTGTGTTGAGAACAACCTGACAACTAATGGTCAGCAATGTGTGCGACATTAAGACAGATGGCATGGACACATTCAGTTGGGATAGGAAGATCTACCTCAATCAACAATCCAAGCAGCACTTCTAACCCCACCCTTCGATCCTAGACAATCGGGGCCCCATTACTGAAGTTGGCTGATTCATTGAAAACAAAAGGGCAAGCTGGCCCACAGAGTGCCATTGAAATCTTGATAGAAAAGCAGCTCTGGTATCTCCCGCACTCTGTCAGAGACATGTTGCATAAGCAGGGGTGTCATGAGAGGTGAAGAGAGGTGTTTAATGAGACTTAGTCTTGAACATGTGAGCTGATCATATGTATACGTGCTTGATCATGTGGATCTCCTCTTTCGGGCGTTGCATTGGCATTCGGTGGTACCCAGGGAGCCAGGGTTCAGCCCAGCTGGTATAGTGGAGAAAGGCTCACGTAGCCCTTTGTGTAACATACACATTATGTCCCAGACCCTGCATCGCACTGAGGAGTAGGAATACCTGATGCTTTGGTGGTACAAGCACGTCCGGCAGAACTAGTACTCCATGGTGTATATATGGACCCTAGGGGTGATCATGCAAAATTCCAGGGCTACAACAGCAAAACTGGGTGAAACAACGCAAAACATGTGAGTGTGGGTGGACAGTGTGTGATTTTTACCACCGGATGGATCAATAGCGAATGACAAACTCAAACTTTGTCCTCCACTGGCTCTCACATGGTGAAATTTCCCCACCTTGTCGTTATCATGTCCAGATGAGGTACATAGAGAAACCACCAAACGAATCAGGTAGCAGGCGGCAATATAGGTATTTAGCCCGTTGAGACCTGATATCAATGCCAGGCGCAGATACATATATTAAGGATGCAGGCGGCTTTCTTACACACAGATATCCATCCTCGCTCTCCGAGGGCTCTGGGGGCACCACGCCAACGTATCGTACACACCAGCTTTGCCTCTTCCTTCTATTTCCTCAATGCTCTTATCGAATGTCAGGCAGCCTTTTGGCAAGCACTGTACTTTGTTCATGAGCACATCAGATGATACACTGACCTAATGACTCATGATTCTCCTGTCAACCGGTTCTCACTAGGAGAAACGTCTTGCGAGCGAACCCCAGTTCTGGACAATCTTGGTTTGCCTTCTGCTCAGGCAGGTCTGCATAGTGCACGTGCATGTGCCCTTGTGCGTGCCACTGTTGCCACTTCGTCATCCGTCTGGGTGTGGCTGTTGGTGGATTTCTTCTGCAGGCAATTGTCAGTGCGATGGTAGCACTCAAGGAACACTCACATGTTGTGGTTAAGCCTACAGAGTCTGCGTTGCTGGTGACATACCTCATCCAGAAGCCTCCCACTGTTGCTGCCACCAGAATCCAGGTTGCATGGGATCCTCCCACCACGCCCTCCCATCCGAATGACAATGCGCATACAGGAGTTGCAGGGCAGCCTTGTGAGCCATAAGGTATTGTTGCTCAAGCCCTGTTTGTTGCCACGGGGATAGGGCGAATATCAAGCTTTAGATGAATGCTCTGGTGTTGGGGAGGTTGCTAAAGGCCCACAAGTGCGATACACACCGTCAGCCGTGGTAAAGGGTCAATGGATTGCAGTGCTGACCGTGGCCCCATGAAAGGAGTGCTTGAGTCAAGCAAGCAAGCCACTTGGCACACTGGTTATGGATTAGCTGTTTGGAAAGTGTCCCACACAATTGAAACACATGTGACAAAGAATATCTGGAATAACCTCCGGAGCAAGCTTGCCCAGGTTTGGCTCACCAGGGCTGTTAGCTACGGTGAGCTGGGTTGGTCATTTAATACCCCTGTTTAGCTCTGTGATATGGTGCTATTGAGTAGATATACCTTGATTTATCTCCTGCTGCTCTCCCATTGGTTGTGTTTTCTTGGTCACTCCGTCAAGCACTGCTCCAGCAGCAGCAGGAAGGCTGACACCGACAGTGGGACATCTACAATCGTGGTGGGATGGTCGACAATGGCAACATGACACTGGATAGCAGTGGTGAGATGGTTGCCAATAGCAGCAGGAGGGTCAACTACTGCAGCAGAGTGGTCAACTGGCGGATCCCATCCCATTTCCCTGTCCATGTATTTCCCTCGGAGCAGCACTGGAGATGCTGTAGGTGACACTGTGAAGCCCGTCGGGTCACAGTTTCAGGCTCTGCCATCAAAGCGACATACCAATGTATGTTTTGTGAGTCAGCGCGACCAATGTCATCTGGACACATAGCTGCGATGTCCTAAAAGAACTGGCTCCGGGGCTCATACCTGTACCACGTGCTGGCGGCACATATAGCGCTGCAGCGCACTCGCCGACATCTGCTCATCCACATCTCGGGACAACAAGGCGGTTGTTACCATGAGTCCGCCAATGGGTCAACCTATCCCAAGGAGCATTGGTAGCCCGACTCACCTCCTGCCCCCTTCACACACTTACTACCATACACCTCTGTACACCTCCGAATGCAATTGTTCTGCTCATGTCTGCCTCGTCATACATTAGCGTGACTATGGAGTCCCCAGGACGGTGTGATTCGTCTCAATCGCTTACCTATGACACCGGTATCAGACTGTCCGGCTTTCAATGCCGGATGTCAGTTGGATCATGGCCTACAGGTCACTAGGGCCCCCCTCCTACCCGATTGTCTTGGCCATCCCGTCCAGTTGTTCCCCAACACGTGTTCAGCTCACACTGCTACTGCTAAATTGGAGCATGCCGCCTGGCATTACTGGCTTAACAATCACGTTGTGTCCAGGGATTTACCTCTAGAAATGCCACATCATTCACTGCACGCATCCAAAATTGTGTTGTTGTCAATCTACCAACTTGAAAATGCTTAAGCGACTGTTCGGCATTCTGGGTTGACCTTCCACTGGGAGGATCCTCTCTGTCAGCCCGCACATGTGCCTTCAAATGAATTCATGAGTACTCCCAATCACCCCATCCACCTGAGTTACGCGTAAGGCTGTTAAAGTCTGTGCATCTTTCCATTCACTATACCCACTTTCCAAACACACAGTCCTGGGCATTGCCCAGCTATTCAGCTGAAATCACAACACTGAACACATTGAGAAATTGTATGTCCATGGGCTACGAAACATTATCTGCTGAGTCGTGGACAGGGCAACCGTCATGCCCACCGGGCCGCTTATGCTTCCCCATAGAATCAGGACCCAGACATGTACCCATGGGACATGGCTGTGGTGCACTGGGCTGTATGTGAGCCTTGAGGTCCTCTGAAAAGAGGTCAGGAAGGGTGGTATCAATGTTGAGCAGAGAAACAGACAAAGCAAACGTGAGAGATGTGCTGCTAACCATGGAATGGTTCGATAGCATGTTGGCGCTGCGCCATCAAACCTCACTAGAGTGCCTAGACGAAACTGTGCCCAGGCATCCACATCCTTGAAATTCAACCCCTCGCCTTGGTATTCCCCTGCTGCAATGAAGACATTCCAGCCTTGACAAGCACCCAACTCATCCAAATTCTCGCCAGTTGTTTGTTCATCAAGATCACTCAACCCAGGAGATCTGTATGCCAATACCACTCAATGGTTTGATAGCTGTGTGATCCATGATGTCGGTGTCAGATTTCTGTATTTTTGGGGCTAGTGGGGGGGGGGGGTGGGCCACAGAAATCACGTAGTCGACCTTTCAGTCATCAGGCCTACAGGTGTTGATAAATCACAGCTGCCCAGCAAAATATCGAGTGGACATGTGCCCTCGAAGGTCCCAGCTAGGCTCATATGAGTTGGAATGGTGGCAGAAGCTCAACCTTGATCAACATTGCGAGTCTGAGGCATTGTATTGTGGGTGTTGATTTGTCCGGTCGCAGGTCAGTGGGAGGGCTCGTCCAAAAGGGTAGTTGACAAGCTGCTGTATGTGCACGTGTATATCTATACAACGTGTCCAGCTCACATGCCCCATGACACACACTAAGCTAACACCTAGGCCCTTGTCATGTGGGCAGGACACAACCGGTGCTCAGGAACACTGCCTCCTCGTTACGACATGTTTGCATAGTGCTAGGACATGTATAGTCAAAGTGAGCTTGAGCAAGAGCTCGAGATATGTGCTTGCCATTGTTGCCTGCAGTGGCATAGTATCAAGTGTGCTTGAATAATAAAAACAATATACAGAGAATCAAGAGCATTCAACACATGCTACATTTGAGGAAGACACAGCCCGTCCCTGATCAATGGTTTGTCTGTGTTCCCCTCCCTTCTCATTTCTGGCTCATCATTCATATTCTTGTCTTTGCATCACTCGGTAGGACACTGTTTCAAGGTGGCAGAAAATACCCTTATGCACGTGAGTCGAGTCCATTGATCCAACACGTAAATACATAGTGCAACAGATCAACAGCAAATCCCAACAAATGATGAAACAACAACAATACTATGAGCTGGGTGGAATATATGTGATGTATACTGAACTACCATGCTGGGATCATGCTTGAGAAGAACCGTTGAAATTTATCTTAGTCAAAGGCTTGATTTTCTTGCTGTAAAACCATATGTTTGTAGTATACATTGATTCAATTTGTTCAACTAGCCCTTCTTGTTCGAAGCACGTGACATTCATAGTTCGTTCAGCTAACTGGGATGCACACAAGTCGAATTCAGTTTGATTTGGTTGCTGATATAAGATCTAGCGGTTTCTCAGTCTAACCAAGCCAAACCAAAGGGAGGCACTGTAGTGCTTTTCATGTCTTTTTGTGTCGTTTTATCTCAGACATGGTCAGTGCTTATTTTTGTTTGTGCATGTTTGTTAATTCATAACTAGTATTTACATAATCATTCCAACAACATTCCTATTGATCAATTATCCTGAGGTAGAGCAGGTACCGGTTGCCTCTATAGCATCTCTGAACTGGCTCAAGTTTGTGAACATCTTTCGTCCCAACTTGTTTCACAACACCTGCAGTGCTTTACCCCACTTCTGTATATCCTTCAACCACCCTCAGTCCCACAATGAACCTTGAACAAATGTTCCTCATACCCCTCAGATATTTTACAAAATTGGAGCACAATTATTTGTCACTTCTAGGTGATGTCAATGTTATACAAGATTGACCTGAATGGAGGACTCTCAGCTCATGGTCCAAGGCAGTCATAAATTTCAGCTGGCTGAGGGCCTGCTCGGCTTCAAATTCCTCGAGACAATTGGTAATTGATGATTGGGGCTTGCCCCCTGGAACCTGCTCGGCAGTATCTAGCAACACAGTAAAGCCACCTTATACGTTCCCAGGTGTCCGTTCTCAGAACTTTGCTTTGTGCAGCTGGGTGAACTGGAGCTATGGTGGCACCAGTGGATTGACTGGCAGCTGAGTTGTCCTATAATTCCGGCACAGGAATCAGCGACTCTGTGGTAGTAGTCTGTGGCTCTGGGATTATTGTGTGGGCAACAGCAGATGATGGCTCATCAAGTGAGGGGGATAGGTCACATGAAACTGTCCATGGTTGTTGTGCCAACGCAATGGATACCCCGGTCGAGTGTGCAGCCAATCAAGAGTTGTGGGATATACCAGCCGGTCACAGGGAGCCTGTTGCCAACATTGTAGGCGTAAAATTGACTGAAACCACCCAATGGACAGGCTTTGGTATCAACCTTTGCTGATTGCTCAAGCATGATTCTGAACCAGGGGTGCTGATCATGTGGGGTTGAGGGTGCTCTGGAATGAGCCCGCGACCCAAGTGCGATTCGGAACGAGGCATACAATTATGGTTTTCAGGCACATGTGAAGTCGAATTAGCTGTAGACTGCTGTCATAGGTAGATGGGCACCTTGGATCCACACCAAACCAGCACCCTACAGCCATGAGTTCTGGACCAATTGCAATGGGAGTGCCATATATGTGATCAGGGAGGTCAATAGCACCTGTCTATGTGGTATTCACCTACTCAAACCCGTTCGATGTGGACCCCCCTTACAATTAGATGGGGTGTTTTCATTGTGCTCCCGAA
>WSTG01000911.1:0-12793 GCA_019616325.1 Ceratobasidium sp. 394
CCCGTGTCCACCGTGGCCAAGGCCTCTCAGCTCATCTTTGGTGGTGTGACCAAGGGTGCCGGCACGGAACTCAAGGCTGCCCAGGAAATCAACTTGGTTGCCGGCATCATCGCCGCCGGGTCCGCCGCACAAGCATGCGACATGACCGGTGACTAGGGATCAAAATGGATAGCGAGTTCCCGGATCACACCGCGGGACCACCCGCAGTAAGACACCCGGGGCGGGTCGGCTAACCACGGGAAGAATGTGAAATGCTTACCGTGGATATGCCGGGCGCGGATGATAACCCGGGTGAGCACGCGGGTACACGCAAGGATTGTTAAGCAACGTTGGTGGGGTGGCGCTTGGTGTTTGTACACTTAGATGTGCAGGAATAACGTCTGTATATGCGTGCTGAGGAAGTGGAATTCACTGTTTTCGACCTGCTGGTCATTTTTGCGTGTACAAAAAAGCAAGGCCTCGTTAGGAGTACTTTGAGACTCCTGTCGTGTCTTTTCACGTGATCGCATAGCACGGCGAGGTTCTTTGGACCTGCACTGGACCTCCGAGGTGGAGCGTCGTCCTCGCATGGCTCACATGGTCCTCGACTCACTAACCGTGCCTTGTATTTAAGTCTGATCCGGCTCTCTTATTGGATAACTGAATACCGACTTCAACGACACCTTGGGTTGACGCTACTGAGCGTGCTTTCTTGGGGGGTCACTCGATAACAATGAATTGTCCGCACATCATCGCGCTCATTCGAAGCTCAGAGGGTGGTGGGGCCCTAGTATAGCACTTCGTTGCTCCCCGAGCTTGACAATGTGGCCCAAAGCATAGACTCTAATGAAAACAGAATTGTTGGGTTCGTGTAAATACAAATTTGTCTTCCCGCGGATGATACCCGTGCGGGCATCCGCGACAAAAGTGCCGCGGGTGATTGGTGGCTGTGACATCCGGGCTTCACCCGGCCCGTTTCCGTACCCGTGGGATCACCCGCGCGGCAATCCGGGTCACCCATTTTGATCCCTACCGGTGACCTCAAGACTGGTCACTTGCTCCGCGCCAAACCCAAGAACCAGTTTGTCGCACAAATCACGGGCTCGATTGTATCTGTGTTTTTGGGCGTCGGCCTGTTTGTACTGTTCACCAAGGCGTCGCCGTGCATCTTGTACCCGCCGGAGGATGGTATTTGCTCGTATGGTGCCCCGTCTGTGTCCGCTTGGGCCGCGGTCGCCACGGCCGTCACTGCTTCCAAGCTTCGTAAGTCGACCTCTTTACCCCACACTCGAGTCATTTTTTGATTCAAATGGTAAAACAGCCGTTCCTCCCACGAGTGGGTACACTGCGATTGGTCTCTCCATCGCCGCAGTGATTACATGCGTCGTCAAACACCTCTGGATCCCACGCAAGTATTGGTCCTACGTTCCCAACTGGAACGCCATCGGCCTTGCCTTTGTTGTCCCACAGACGTACTATGGCACGGCGATGGCGGCAGGTGCGACGCTCAACTACATCTGGGAGCGACGAAATATTCGCTCGTTTGATATGTATATGTTCCCGATCGCGGCCGGTATGTTGGCTGGTGAAGGGCTGGGCGGCGTGTTGCTCGCGCTGTTGTCGGTAGCGAGTGTTGGCGCGGACGGCGTCAAGTATGGCACCTGGGTTGGTTGCCCGAGTGAGTTGCTCTTTCGCTGTCTTGGATGAATGTATGCTGATTCAACTTCATTTACAGTCAACGAGTTCTGTGGGTAACTGGCCCGTTACGTTAATATTTTATTCGCACCACATGTACTCTCACTACTCTCGATAATGTACTGAATGTTGGTTGAATGCTATATATAGTCGATTGGATCTCGTATCGGGCAATTCGATATGAAATTGAGGTGGAGGCAAACCTGGTGGGAGTCGTGGGACACCTTGCCGTGAACGGTGAAATTACTCAGCGATGAGATGTTTTGGTTTCATCGAAGCTTCATAAACAACATTCCCGTTCTTCGTGCGGGCGAAGACTAGGCTGCTCGTGACGACATCTAGCGAACTCTACTAAAGAGGCTCGCTGGGCACTCGACTGGTTCTCGATCGTCTGACCGCCATGTCTTCGAGTGTTCCTGGTTCACCCGTGCTGCCTTCAAGGGCATCCTCAGAACACACTCGTCACGATTCGCCTATTGACTCTTCCGATGTAGAGAAACAGGCGTACGCTGCCGACGCATCGACCCAACCGACATCCGACAAGGGAGACGAGGCTTGGGAGGTCAAACTCGACGAGAACGACGACCCCAAGAACCGCCGTACAGCTCGAAAATGGATTATTGTCTTTGTACTCGCAAGTTCGTCAACATGCGTGACCTGCGCATCGTCCGTGGTGAGTCTTCAGCCTTGCCGGGTCTTCGCGGCGTCGACCTCAGCCATTGCATAATTCTAATTCCATGCTCTTCAGGCTGCTATGGCGCGTCCTGGCTTGCAAAAAGAATTTGGGGTCTCTCTTCCGGTTGCGATTCTCGGTATTTCTTTGTTCGTCGAGGGACTTGGTGTCGGGCCATTACTCCTCGGGCCGCTCTCGGAATTTTTTGGACGACGGCATATCTACTGGATCTCGTTCCTGTGGTTCGTACTGTTGAACTTTCCAGTTGCATTTGCACCCAACATCGGTATGACGTCTCAATTTTGGTTGAGCCTTGGTACTGATTCAGATGCAGAGGTCTACTTGATTTTCCGATTTTTAACAGGCTTTTCTGGAGGTATGTAGTTCATTCTGTGTTCTGGACACGTTGTAACCCTTCCCACCTTGCTAGCTGCGTTCCTGAGTGTTGCTGGCGGGAGCGTGGTAGACTTGTTTGCAAATGACAAAGTCGCAAGGTCCGGCTCACTCCCTCGCTTGGCGTTGATGCGTGCTAACCGCGTGATCAAAGTCCCATGGCATGCTACACAATTAGCCCCTTCATCGGACCCGTCTTGGGACCCGCGTTCTCGGGTTTTATTAACCAGGTATGTAGCATACAGTCGCATTTTATATGGGTTTGGCTTCTGACAGGATGCTACTAGAATACCTATTGGCGTTGGACGTTCTACACGCTGATCATCTGGGCTACTGTGCAACTAGTTGCACTATATACGGTGTGTTTATCCTCACGCATATATGCTCGGTTTTCCTGATTAAATGCGCCTAGCTTGTGCCGGAGACCTACGAGCCCGTTTTGCGAGTCAAAAAAGCACGCAAGTGAGTACCTTGATGCATTGTGTTTTGGGAAAGTCTAAGTTTCTGCAGACTAAGGAAGGCTACTGGAGAGGAGAGGTGGTGGGCGCCGCTTGAAAAGAGCAACCGGAGTATAACCCGGAGTATCATCGTGAGCTGTTACAAGCCGTTTGGTGAGTAGTTAATTCAAGGGAGGTCCACCCCATAACTGACTTTCCTATCATTAGAAATTCTTGCATTTGAGCCGATGGCCTTGCTTCTTGATATCTGGTACGGTCATATCCGTATACACTGGTGTATCTTGGCTATAACCCGTATCATCTTAGGTGCTCTCTGTTGCTCGGAATCTTGTACCTGTGTTTCACTGGTAAGCGCAACATACACTCGCCCACTGTACCCTCAAAGCTAATAGCACTTAAACCTAGCGTTCCCTACAATCTTCGGCACCAACCACGGGTTTAACACGCAGTGCGTCGGTCTGTCGTTCATGGGAATCGGGTTCGGAATGGTAATTGCTCTTGCGACCCAGCCCTTTTGGAATCGGTGCGCTCCACTCCTAGTACTGGTATGCGCGCATATACTGACCGGGTTACAGCCTGCAAGCCAAGTACAACGCGCAACATGCGGGTGCACCTCCTCCAGAAACGCGGCTGTTTATCGGTATGGCTGGTGCTTTTCTCGTCCCCATCGGCCTTTTCTGGATGGCCTTTACGACCCCTAAAAGTGTGCATTGGATCGTCCCCATACTTGGCTCTGTCCCGTACGTGCCATCCTCCACCTCAAATTACTCTTGCTAACGGTATAGTACAGCTTTGGTACAGGCGTAGTGTATGTCTTTACTTCAGTTTTCACCTTCCTGGTCGTCGCATACAGGCCGTACGCAGCCTCTGCGATGGCTGGAAACTCGTTCCTACGATCAGCTTTCGCGGCCGTGTTCCCGCTCGTATCTGGGCCAATGTATAAACGCCTTGGAACAGTGGGCGCGACTGCATTGTTGGCGGGCTTAACGGTATTAATGACGCCATTACCGTGAGTAGAGCCTTCTACGCATTCTACCTTGACGCTGAAATAGGTCTTTTGTTAGGTTCATTTTCTACAAATACGGGGCGAGGCTACGCAAACATTCAAGGTTCACGATATAGGCCATTGGTTCCTTGTCTGGTTTGCTGGTGCTATATCCTGGGCCTTATGCTATCCTGATGCCAACGGAGTTTCTGCATGGCTCGCCAGGGGTTCAAGAACACGTGTGCATTTATTTTAACCTTCAACATTTGATCCAATTCAAGCCTACTTTCGCCCCCACCACCCACCCAACAGTGAGCCTAACATCCCTTGAGACTCCTGTTTGGTAGGGGGTGGCGACAAAGGAGGTTCCTCGGGCTCCACATCGACCTTGCGTTCCACCAATGTCTTCTTTTCCACAACCGGGCTCACCCTAGCCGCAGCAGCCTGCGCAACACCACCCTTTGCGTACAAGCTGTTTATCGGAAGGTCAATGTAATTCGGCACGGCGTCGAAGAACAGTGGCTTTTGGTTTGTCCCCGCCGTGATAGGTTGGCCGCCGTTGTGCGCAAACCAGCGCTTCTTGAGATCGAGCTCGGCGTGTTGAACGGATTCTTCGAGGGCTTTGGTCATGCTGGATGTGAGTGGGTAAAACGCGGTTTCGGGAATTTCTGAGTTGTCGGTGAGATTGGTGTGCGTCTCGCGGAGATGCAGCTGGGCGCGTTGGGTGAGGGAGATAGCCTCTGCGTATTTGTGGTGGGGCTCGTAGGTCTGAGATAAGGACAACACCCTATACACGAGTTGTGATCAGGATTGGTCATAGTGCGGTGTTAAGTTAATTTACCTCCTCGCTTTGGAGAATGACAGTCGAGCTTCAATAGCCATCGTCAAGTCTGCACTTTCGTCGACCACACTCAACGAACGCATTTGCCCAAGACTTTGCAAGATCGTATCGAGGAGTTTGACCACCGCGGGGGCAACACGGGAATCGATTACTGAAGATTCGCCCTGCTTGTCCTGGCCAGGGGGTGCAGGCGATGCAAGTAGAGCATCAGTTAGCAGGAGGTCCCGCTGGATGCGTCGAGAGAGGAGTTGGTACGTGACATAAGACATGATAAAGTGTGCGTCGCGTGCGCCTGGTTCGACTGGTTGTGTGGAAGTAGCCTGCAAGGCCGGAAAGTTAAGAAACAACAGGTGGTCAGGGCATAACTGGAGCGCACCCGCTGAGCCTCGACCAGCTTCTTCGCAACGTCCTCCGCCTCGCTGAGTGCCAGCAAAACCGCGTCAAATTTGGTGATTAAACCTCGACTCTGCGTCGGCTTGGGCTTTGCTTGACCCGCAGTGGGGAGTCCGATGCTTGCCTGCTGCACGCGCAACAGGACATCCACTAGCTCTGGGCTCCTCACGGGGACAGGCTGACCCTCCCAAACAAGTTCTTGCAGCTGCTTCGCCTTGTCTCCGCCCTTTGCTGCCGCGCCTTCTGTGCGAACACCCTCCAGCAGAGACTCGTAGCCAGTAACGAGAGCAGGTCCGACTTTTGGCCCTAAGGTAGACACGATTCCGGTAATATCGTATGCACGGGCAAGCCCAAGCTCGTGTGCGCAGTGTCGAATTTCGGGGGCGATCTCATCGGCAAACTGGATCAAGAGCGCGTGATCACGAGACGAGGGTGCAACTTCAGCTAGAGTGTCTATGATAGTACGTGCAGCAACGAGAGCCTCGAGTCCAGGCTGGAAGTCATCCTGCAGACGGAGAAAGCGGCCGCGGATGGTGAGGTGGTATGCGATAATCTCGGCGAGACGAGTAGACGAGATGCGAGGTGGTTGCGTGTCGTGTAGAGCTTGGGCTTCAGATAAGAGTTGAGCGGACCATTTGACGGCCCGGCGGAAACGTCCGACAGCGATAGTACGTGTCTTGGTGTCGTCATTTTTGGTGAACTGTGCGTACAACTCTTGGGCAAAGGAGTATGCACGCTCAGATTCGAATAGATGGAGTTGGAGACTAATTGTTCCCCAGTACTAAGAAACGAGCAAAGCATCATCAAGGAATTTACATACTGCCCATCCTTGAGGTTCTCAGTTGGGACAACTGGCAACTTTTTGAATTCTTTGCCCTTGCCATGGGTCATTTTGAGACTTCGTCGAAGGCGATGGACTTTGTTGGCGCAGTGCTTCCTATAAACCCATTCATATAGCGTAGGCGTGGATAACGAGGAATAGTGCGTACCGGTATCGTGCATGATCATTGTATCGGAGACCATACGCCCCACGCTCGTCGTTAACAATTTGCAAGACTATAAATTCGATTATTAAAATGTTTGAGTTGGTCTTGTAATTGTGTTGACTTACCCCTAATCGAGATTGGTTCGCTCATTTTGCCGACAACCACCGCAAGGCTTGTCCGTGTGGTTGCAGAGATGGGCACTCGGGGGTGCGGTTGAAGCCGATATCACGTGATGAGACCAAGATCTCAACTCGAGTGACAAACTTAGTTTCGAGCCGTATGTTTCGGGCCAGACCGGCGTTGTCCGAAATTTGCATCAGTTTTGACTGAAATATGCTTGGCGAAACTCGTGAATAGCTAGACAAAAGACTGCCCGTGCCAAGACATTACACAATCACCCGGTTTGCGCGGTCACTCAGGTTTGTGTGAGTACAACTCCTCCCCGCGCCTTGCTGGCGCTGATGTCGGGAGAAGCCCTTATGACTGGGAATGCGATATGACCGGCATTCGCCTACAGCCTAAGGTATGCGGTATTTCATCCCTAAAACTGATACGCGACGGGAGTCATGCAGTGGCTACACACTATGCAAAATCCACGCCGAGGATTAACGTACAGCGTACGACGCCGGTGAGTGCGCCCAAAGGTTACGGGCTGTCGGCCGAGAGCCCGCATGGCGTACACCAGGCGCCGCACTGGCGGCAAGTACGCTTAGCTTCCTAGCGTTGTAAGCGAGGCTAAACCACGCATACAGGCTAACACTTGGTGCATAGTCTCAAACTTCGTCCGACCGGGGCGGTCCGCAAGGGAGTCTGGTGTATGTGCTTACATTGGTATAAGCTGCAGTAGTTTAGAGGTCAGAGGTAGTATAAATACTTTCGCTCCTCGTCTTGGTTCAGCATCAACAGCTCCGTTCTACTTTCCACTTCTCAAGCTCAATACCCCTATTAAGCCCTCTCAAAATGCACGCCTTTGCCAAGATCGCTGTCTTTGTTGTATCCGCCTTGGGCCTTGCTTCTTCCGTCGCCGCCGCCCCCGTTGAGGCCACAGGTTCTAACCTTGCTGCTCGTGCTCCCTACGACGTGCACAACGGCTGGGTAAGCACTAAGCCTCATGAACTCTAGTCTGAAACTGATGTGCTTTGTCTAAAAGGCTTCCTACTGTGAGAACCAGACTCGGGGCTGCCAATTCGCCAACACTAACGTTTATCTAGACAACCCATCTGCGGGCGTTGGCGCCTGCGGATGGCAAAACCAGGACAACGAGTGGGTTGCTGCCGTCGGAACCAGCCTGTTCCAAGAGATGATGGTCGGTGAGTAAACGTTGGGGAGGACATATTACATACGGTCCCATACTGACCATTGCCACTCTTAGACGGCAACCCAAACCACAGCCAAGCGTGCGGAAAGACCGCCAACTTCACCTGGAACGGCAAGACGATCAAAGTTGGCATTGTCGACCGCTGCTATGCGTGCGGCTACAACGACATCGACCTTGCTCCAGCTGCGTTCCAGCAATTCGCTGGTCTCGGTTCGTTTTCATTGTATCTCTTCATGCGTGCAGGTTTGCTCATGGATTGTATGACGATAGGCGTTGGCAAGCTCAACGGTGCCTCGTGGAAGTTCAATTAGAGGGTGTCTATCTAGAGTTACTTGAATATGCCCATGTAGATTTCTACTATGCCTCCCAATTCAATCATTCGAGTGTTTTGTGTATCCAAAATCCAATCCAATCCGGTCCTTGTCACCTTGCGGACTAGGGTAAACTACTTTGTCCAGATCAAATTAAAGTCAACTCTTTGGCGATCCGCATATTTGCTAGGTAGGTATGGTGTATGATTTTCAGAAGGCTCCTTACGCTACCCCATGGCCGAATCATGTGCCTCGCAGCAGCTTGTAAGTGCAAGCTACGGTTGACTTGAAACCCAACGATGCCGCTTGATACGGAAGTGCGGAAACAGCGCTCTTATTCAGGTCCAAAACCGAGGTCATCTGGCAGTTGAACATAGGCTGCATATCGTAAATTGTGCTCGCATATAGGGGATTAAACTCGCGGATATCGCAAGGGAAGACTATAGACACGATAGCAAAAAAGTTGTATTTCGCTTGATAGATATGTTAACCCACTCCTAATTTTGCTCATTTTGCTAAAAATTACTGCGAGGCTTGCCCGTGTGATTGCAAGGCGGGGCACTCGGGGATCCGATATCACGCGTGATAAGCCCGGACACGGAACCGACGTCTTGCTCAAGCGATGATGGACAACGTTTTAAGCCGTATGGCTCTAACTATAAACCGGTATTGCCCGTAGTTTTCATCAAATTTAAACGAAATGTACTTAGTGAAACTCCTGCACAGTCAGGCAAGAGAAGATTATCCGTGCCAAGACATTATACAATCACCCGGTTTGCGCGGTCACTCACCTTCGTGGGAATACAACCTCTTCGCTAGCCTTGTCGGCGCGCTGATGTCGGGGAGAAGACCTCATTAATATAAATGCGAAATGACCGGCTTTCGCCTACAGCCTGAGGCGTTCAGTATTTCATCCCAAAACTGATACGCGATAAGAATCATGCGATGGCTACACTCTGCGCAGAATGCCACAAATTATCCACGCCGAGGATTAGTGCATGGTGTGCGATGCCAGGGACCGCGCTCAAAGGTTACGGGCTGTCGACCGAGAGTTCACATGGCGCACACCAAGCGCCAGCGGCGGCAAGTGCGCTTAGCTTCCTAGCGTTGTAAGCGAGCCCAGACCGCGCATACACTCAACATCCAATTTGTAGTCTCAAACTCCGTCCGACTTGGACGGTCCGCAAGAGAGATTGGCGTATGTGCTTGCATTTGTGTAAGCTACAGCGGTTCGGTGATTCAAGATGGTATAAATGCTCCCGCTCTCATCTCGGTTCAGCACCAGCTCTGTTCTACTTTCCACTTCTCAAGCTCAACTACCCCTCTCAGGCACTCCAAAAATGCACGCTTTTGCCAAGATCACAGTCTTCATTGCATCTGCCTTGAGCCTTGCTTCCTCGGTCTCCGCTGCTCCGGTTGAGGCCACAGGCTCCAGCGACCTTGTCGCTCGTGCTCCTTACGATGTCCATAACGGCTGGGTAAGTGTTAAAATACATGAAATACAGTCTGAAACTGACGTGCTTTGTCTAAAAGGCTTCCTACTGTAAGAATAAGATTTGGAGCCCAGCTCACATAATCTAACATGCACTTTAGACAACCCGTCTGTCGGCGTTGGCGCCTGCGGATGGCAAAACCAGGACTACGAATGGGTCGCTGCCGTCGGAACCAGCTTGTTCCAGGAGATGATGGTCGGTGAGTAAACGTTGAGGCGGACATATTGCATACAACCGTGTGCTGATCATTGACGCTCTCAGACGGCAACCCGAACCATAGCCAAGCGTGCGGAAAGACCGCCAACTTCACATGGAACGGCAAGACGATCAAAGTTGGCATCGTCGATCGCTGCTATGCGTGCGGCTACAATGACATTGACCTTGCTCCCGCTGCGTTCCAGCAGTTTGCACCCCTCAGTTCGTCCCTAGTTTCTTTGTCGCCTGAGCTGATTATTGACGGATTTTATGATAGGTACCGGCAAGCTCTATGGTGCTTCGTGGAAGTTCAATTAGAGGGTGTTTGCCTAGAGTTACCTGAATATGTCTATGTACTAGATTTCTGCCATGCCTCTCAATTCAGTCAAAGTTTGGGTGATTTTTGTATCCGAAGTTGAACCCAGCCCGGTTCTTGTCACTTTGTAGATGGAGGGCAAGTCGCTTTGCCCAGATCGGGGTGGTCCTAGAAGGACTCCTAAGCTCGCCCTTGTTGAATCATGTGGATCGCAGCAGTTTGCGAGCGCAAACTACAAGTTGACTTGATACTCGATAACACTGCCTGGCGCAGAAAGTGCGGAAACAGCGCCCCCCAATTCGGATCCAAACTTGAGGTCAAATGGCTATGGCGGTTGAACACCAGCTACATGTCGTAAATTATTCTTGCATAGAGGGGGTTAAAATGGCGAATATTATGAGGGAAAGCTATAGACAGAATATGAAAAGGGTTGGATTTTGCTTGACAGCTATGTTAGCTCACCCATAATCCAGATTGGTTTGCTCAGTTTGTTGATAGTCACTACGAGGCTCGCCTGTGTGTTTGCAAGGCGAGGCACTCGGGGATCCGGTTGAACCCGGTATCACGTGGTAAGCCACGGACTTGAAACGAAGTTTGTGACCCGAGTAAAGGTGTTTGGTTCCAAGCTGTATGTTTCTGGCTGCAGGCTGGTGTTGTCTGCAATTTCTATCCGATCTGATTGAAATATGCTTGGCGAAATTCGTGAACAATTAGACGAAAGACTGTCCGTGTCAAGTCATTAGATAATCACTAGGTTTGCGCGGTCACATTCGTGTGAATACAACTTCTCCGCTAGTCTTACTGGCGCTGGTGTCGGGGAGAAGAACTCACGACTACGAATGCGATATGACCGGCATTCGCTTACAACCTGAGGCATTCGGTATTTCATCCCCGAGACTGATACGCGACAAGGGTCATGCGGTGACTACGCTCAGCGCAGAATGCCTCAAAGAATCCACCCCCGAGGGTTGGTGCCTGCCAGGGACCGCGCTTAAAGGTTACGGGCTGTTGGCCGAGAGTCCGCATGGCGTACACCAGGCGCCAGCGGGCGGCAAGTGCGCTTAGATTCCTAGCGTTGTAAGCGAACCTAGACCATGCATACACACAACATCTAATTTGTAGTCCCAAGCTTCTTCCGACTTGGACGGTCTGCAAGAGAGGTCGGTGTACGTGCTTGCGTTGGTGTAGGCTACAGTGGTTTAGCGACTCGAGATGGTATAAATGCTCTGGCTCTCGTCTTGGTTCAGCACCAACAGCTCCGGTGTACTGTCCACTTCTCAAGCTCAACTCCTCTCTTAAGCCCTCTCAAAATGCATGCCTTTGCAAAGATAACTGTTTTCGTTGCATCCGCCTTGAGCCTTGCTTCCTCGGTCGCTGCTGCTCCGGTTGAAGCTACGAGCTCCAGCGATCTTGTCGCCCGTGCTCCCTACGACGTGCACAACGGCTGGGTAAGTGCTAAACTACATAAAACCCAGTACAAAACTGACGTGGTTTGTCTAAAAGGCTTCCTACTGTAAGAATAAGATCTGGAGCTTAGCTCACCTAAACTAACACACATTTTAGACAACCCGTCTGTCGGCGTTGGCGCCTGCGGATGGCAAAATCAGGACTACGAATGGGTTGCCGCCGTTGGAACCAGCTTGTTCCAGGAGATGATGGTCGGTGAGTAAAGATTGAGGCAGACATACCGCATACGACCGTGCGCTGATCGTTGGCGCTCTCAGATGGCAACCCGAACCACAGCCAAGCGTGCGGAAAGACCGCCAACTTCACATGGAACGGCAAGACGATCAAAGTTGGCATTGTAGACCGGTGCTATGCGTGCGGCTACAACGACATCGACCTTGCTCCCGCTGCGTTCCAGCAGTTTGCCCCCCTCAGTTCGTCCCTAGTTTCTTTGTTGCCTCAGCTGTTTGTTGACGGATTTTTATTACAGGTACCGGCAAGCTCTATGGTGCTTCGTGGAAGTTCAATTAGAGGGTGTTTGCCTAGAGTTACCTGAATATACCTATATGTACTTTCTCCTATGCGTTTCAATTAGCTCATTGGGCTATTTCCGCTTTCCGGATCGTATTCTGTTCGAAGTAGGCCTGCCGTGCACCCCCAAACTGGATATAGCAAGTTCCCCGTGGCAGCCTCATCGCAGTCCAGGCATCTTTTGTTCCCATGTTCGAGGCCAAAACCGAGGCCATCTGGCATTTGAACAAAAATTACATACCACAACTTGTTCTCGCATACAGGCTATTCAAATGGCCGATATTAAAGGGGGTGAAAAGGGGTGTCGATCAGCGCCGATCATGCCAACATTTGGCAGAAATGGAAACAACTTTGCGCACGTGACCTTCCCCGCCCGATCTTCTGACCACAACTTACTTGTTCAAGCAAGTACTGCTTGCCATATACGTCTCATGTGCTTGGCTCTCGGAGAGTTCAGTCATCGAAAAGATGGTCTATGCTGGGGTATATAAAGACCACTGTGGCTGAGCGGTTCGTCGTGATCCATCACCCCACCTTGACCAACGGCCACAACAGCAAGTTCCCCCCTCCTTCCCAGCTTCGTTTTCTTACTGATCGCTACGTATATAGAGGTTTTTGAGCATCACCAATCATGACCTCCAACTCGATCTCCAAGCACTCTCTCCTTCCGTTCTCCGCACACGACGAGGACGTCCTCCGAGTTCTCGCCATGCCCGTCACGGACCAAATGCTCCAGCACGTCGCCCTCAAGCTCACCGCCGCTCTCGGCACGCCCGGCCA
>WSTG01000912.1:0-12783 GCA_019616325.1 Ceratobasidium sp. 394
GATTGTTCAACCAGTCCAATAATTGCTGTAAAATCCATGTAAGCTACACTCAGTGTGGACAGGCAGCGTACCTTGCGAAGCACAGCGTAGTAGTCACACGCGGCAACGAACCCATGGTTCACCTCCTCGGTCCAACGAGTCGGGGGGAACGTGTTCTGAAAGTCCTCCAACAACCGATTCATGAATACAGCGCGTGGCGTTAACCCATGTACCGCTCGGTAGCCCTTGGGCTTGATCCGAGCAATCTTCCAGTCTTCGACCTTGCTCAAGAGCCAGGCCGATTGCTCTTTCGACCAAGGACTTTTAGGCATGATTCAAAATTGATACAAACGTGGCTTTAGTTGAGTCTCGGAGGTGGTAGGAATGCTAGCCTTGGAGAGTTTGAAACCAAGCAGATATATATACTGGAATTAAAATTACGTTTTGTGACTGAGATGCGGCACGAATGACGCGGGTGAATCTAGCGATTCGCGACTTAGTGTCGCGAGGTATTGCCTTTTGTCTGTGTGTTATCGCGAGTGTATGAGGGGTAAAACCACGAGAATCACGATCATCATTGTGTAAGGGAAAAACTACCAGTAAGCTACTCGTCTACAGGGCTAAGTCTGCCACGCTCCACTGCCCACGGCCAGGTCTGCTCCCAAATTTCCAACAAAACGTCACGAGGATCATATTCGGGCATTGCCGGAGGCGGTTCCTGGCGGTTCCGTGAGTAAACGATATTGGTGAAGCAGACATACTCACCACGCCGTACCAACCCCAGAGAGGCTGGGCCGCAGCTGAACTGCTAGGCTCCATTTGCAGCTGCAAATGCAAAAGCCAATTTTGCACTGCACGGTCTGCACCATGTCGCGGCTGGTTTTTCAGCCAACAAATTATGGCCTACATTGAAAATATGGTGAGCTAGTACAACCCAAGGACAGATTAGACAGACCTGTCTCAAGGCGGTAACGTGCTCCTCAACGTTGGCAGAACCTTGGGGCGAGGAAATCGTCCAGCGTCGCGCAGGGAATTGACACAGGAACTGATCGACGACCACGTCGACGAACCGCGCGCGTGAAGCGACCGAGTGGCCCATAGGGCCGGCAGGCCGGCGGAATTGCAAGAGCATCCACTGGGACGAGAACTTCCCTAGCCAAGCGCTTTCTTCGATGGAGAATTGTGGAGGGACCATGTGGTGCTAAATTTGCCGAAGTCACGACAACGTGTCAATTAAGTACTCGGGGTAGACACCCTGGGTCACATGACAGGCTTAAGGTTCTGAATGAAATTATCCATTATACAAAGTATACGGGATAGAGCTGAATCGCGAAAGCAGGGTCAAAGCCTCAACGTCGCCGATGTCGTCCTAAGCCTCCTGTCCGCTGTGGTAGCCTGCGTCCGGATGTTTCTGTTGAAACAGTGTCAGACGTGTTTCTCGACTGGTTGTGCACATACTCTGCGGGGCATCCTCGTACTCGTCAGCCGAGGGTATTGGGTCAGACCCTGGGACCCAGGCACTTGACGAAGTATTCGCGAGAAAGGCAAGCGCGTTATCATCCGTGTTGGTGAAAGACGAAAACCCAAGGGCTTCATTGAGGCGACATGACGCTTAGAGCGGGATATAGTCGCGTGCCACAATCACGTACCGCTGTTAACATCCTGCCAATTATACTCAGCCATCGGCTCGTCATTCGCGCGCTGGCTGCCGGCGCTATCCCACTGCATAGCTGCCTGCTCGTTTAAAATCGGCATGTCAAGGACCGCTCGAACATCCTGCGGACTGATTCCTAGAACAAGTGGGAAGTCGTTCAAACTCCCTCGGAAAACGTTCCAGAAATCGCCCCGCAAAGCTTCCACGTTGTGCACTGTTCGAGCTCCGTCCGCGTGAAACGTAAGCCACCCAGTCGGTTTCCAACCTGCCGTTCGTCTCAAGTGATCGGCCGGTTCAGTCGGGGCGGGTGGAGGTTTGGGGTGGGGTGCCTCAGCGAGCTGGGTGGCCAAATGTTCAGTACACCTAGCAAGGGTCCGTACATCCCTTGGGCCATAAACCTCCAAGTACTGATCGATGAGCAAATCGCGCTCGTCGTCGGTCGTGGGCATGTGATCGGCGACGTTCAGAATGTAATGAAGAATCGTGTAAAACGTGACACAAATGCCGTGTCGACCAATTAGTAGAGTCGCGGGATCGCCTTGCAAGAACGGCTTTCGCTTCAGCCAAGTACGGAGAGCGGCAGTGCTCCATTGTGCATGTCCCGTTTCCAGGCATGACCGCCATGTGATTGGAAACGAATAGGAGTCGTGGTCGTTGCTAAAAATCGACGGGTCGTTCAGGACATGGAGAGCAGCGGGGTGCCAGGACGTTAATTCTTCCACCGATGGCGTTGGTGCCTATGAGAACAACAGGTTAAGGGGCGTATCACAATGTTCAACCACTACTGACCTCTGGGATGTCTGTGTCCTCCCAAATCTTCAGATCCAGCCACAATGACCGAATCTGGGGAACTAGCCGCTGTGCTCGCTCGACCCGCGCTGCTGCACCTGCATAATATCCTTCACCATGCGACACAGCACCAGACACAGCGTCGAACGCGATTTGCAAAACACGCTTCTCGTACAGCAACGCCGATGTGTCCCAATATAGTGAAGAATTTGGGTGAATAGTGGTTCGGAAAGCTAGTGCCTCGTCCACCATTATGCCTTGAGTGTCGCAAACGGTCCTGAATTGGAACGCATGGGAGGTCATGGCCTCACACACCCGCCCACGATCATCAGTGCATGAGCGGAAGAACACGGAATACTCCCGCGTTAAGTCTTCCCCCCACGTTAACGGGTCGTGGAACGGCAAATGATCGTAGGGAAGGCGGTGCATGTCAATCGTTCTATACGAACGCGCGTTGATATCCTGCACAATGGTTCCCCAAGCTGGTTCGCCTTTTCCGCCCTGCCATTCTATCAAGGTGTCCAGTGCAAAGCTTTTCTCAGCGGCGAGAAAACTTACGCCAAAGATACCTTAGCCATTGGATCAGGTTTTCACGTTCTTGCACCCAATCGGGGTGCACAGGTGGGAGTGCCGGCCTTGCCTGCATGGCAAAATCCGGGTAGGAAACGGGCAAAGCCAGGTCCGCTGGAAGTTTGCTCATCACTAACGGATCCGCCTTTAGCTATCGCGAGAGTATCAGTCGGAATGTTACTTACCGCTGCCCTCAGCAACATACTGTGCAAAATGTTGTGAGACGCATTCTGACACGGTAGTGCCCTGCAGCTCATCCTGGGCCTTTACCGACCTGTTCGCCGTTATGCCGTGAGCGGGGACGGAGATAAGAACAAACTCACTGCGTGGTCACCAGTTCCCCAGAATCATTCCGCCAAACGCCACAAATGAAGATGCTGGCGTGGAATTGCCGGTTGATCTCCTGTACCAATCCCTCCAACAGCTGTGGTAAGGTTTCGGCTAAACTGGGGTACGGCGGACCTTTCAGCTTCATCTTACAACAAGCATCATTGGCGCAAATCACGAACCTTATTCTTGGCTTCTCCTGCAAAGGCAGCGGTGGCTCGGAAGTTCGATGAAGCAGGTCCCGAATGACGTCTAAGTGGTGTGGACGACACGCCTCAGCCGTGTGCTTCTGCCTCAACGTCTTCAAGGCCTCTCGGGCATCGGCTGTGTCCTGATGAGTGTCGATGAAGAATGGTGTCGTAAGCAGGGGTTGATAAGTGGCTGTAAAACGTACCATAAAGACCGTGACCGAAGTATTCCGAAGGAGTGAACACCACGGGATACCTGTACGCTGGCTACGGGATGGTCGGAGGGACAGCCTAAGGAACGCGATGCCTCGTGCCCGACCTCGTGCCTAATACGCGTTATAGATCCAGATCGCCGTGCCGGCTTTGTATTGTTGTACGTCGTTGACCGCATATAAGCTTCCATCTGGAAACATTGATTTCCTAACTTGTTCGGATGCAAGTGAGCTGTCTTAACATGACATCCGGGACTCGAAACGCACCGGTAGTCCATGTGGCACTCAGGATATCATTGCCGGTTATTGAACGCCGACGGGTGGACATGTTCGACGTTGCGGCATCGTAGAAATAGTAAACTTAAAATTGCATTAAACTAAAAACATTTATCACGTCACGGGCGGTACATGCGCTGCGTCGCCCGACATCCCGCAGCCACCCAGTCACTCAAACGCCACGTTCTTCCCTTTCTGCGATCGGGTTCCTGGACCTTGGTGTCAGCGCAAGATACAAATAGACAGAACGTGGTACCGACTCAACGCAGCGGTGGGCTCACCGGAATCATCGGGTTCACTCGTGGCGGCCCTGGCGCGCTTGACAGCCTTTGGCTGATCAGCGCCGACGCCGCCTTCGTCCGCTGCAAAGTTGAGCTCCTTGTTTTATGCAGTTTGGGGGCAAAACTTACCGGATGCCGCGCCGCCCTCACGCCCAATGCTTTCGCGATCACGTTTTGACGAGGATTTGTGAGACGCCGGCTGCGAGCTTCTTCCGGCCGGCCGTATCTTGTACTTGCTGACCGCCAGGTTGCGACTCTGTAACGCGGTACACGTGTGACAATCAGTGCGGGGGGATCTGTGTTAGGACGTACCTCCCATTTGTCCTGTATGCCACCCACGGCCGTCATGACCATCTTCAACGGTTCCCAGCACAGCTCCTTGGGCGTAGTCGGCTCACACTCCGATTGAGCGTTTTCGCGGTCTGCCTTCGTGCGTACTAGGCACTTGACAGATGCCTTCACACGTGCCATGAGGCCGTCGGCAACCTGGAGTACTTCGGTGGTGTCAGCCTCGCGCCACCCACCGTACTGCGGCCCTCGCCCCGCACGAATCTTCTCTCCACAAGCGTACAAGTGGAGGAGCAAAATTACTCCCCACTTGTAGCCGTACGGTCCGGCCATGAGAGAACCGCTACGATGCATAAACGCTTCGCCTGAAATAAAATCGAGGACGGCGGCCAACCCCCACTCCTCGTGCGCCGAGTCCGATGAATCGAAAAACGCGCGCGGAAGTTGCGGGCCGTTGTGATCGAGCTCGCACACGAGATGGTCACCGGCGATCGTCGGGCTGGGCAACTCGCTCTTCAAATGCCGACACTGCCTGGCGAGCTCTTCCCAATCTCCACGATCAGCCTAAAGCGCGTTAACCTCTCGCGGCATATTCCAAAGAATTGACGAAGGAAAGTGCAAACCTGATATGGCCCAAACGCTTCGTACGCGGTGAGGTACTGAACCAACTGGGTCAGCACCGCTTGGCCTCCGGCGGCACCGAGCGCCCATTCCATACTGTTCTCGTCAAAAAGAACAGGTGGCTGGACGGGCACAACGGGCAGGCCGTCCCACCGATCGAGCTTCGGGCCACGAACGTCGATTAAATGCCGCATGTACAAGAGGCTGGTCGGAGTGAAGCGCATCTGGGAATTAGAAGCCATCACGGTGCGTGTCTCCTCGTCGATTACTCCGGGACGGGGCTGGCGAAACTGGAAAAGACGCAAGCCGGTATATTCCGGCGATCGCAACGCGCGAGCCCACGTCCAAGTGTCTTCCTCGCTGAAATCCAGAGGCTCCTCCAGAAACGCAATTCCCTCCGGCAGGCGGTGCTGCTCGATCAGGTAATAACGCTTCTTCTGCCCGTCGGATTTGAATCGCGACCAAGGGACCGGATTCCTCCCGCCTTGCCATTCTGCTACCAGGTTAAATGATTGCGTGACAGTACACATGCGAAACACTCACGCCACAAATACTCGAAGAATGCGAGTAAAACGCGGCGCTCAACTACCCAGTCTGTGGACATTGGGGGCAAAAGAGGCCGCAAGCCGTTATCGGGATCGCCAACGACGGCCGGTGGAGCATCCTTGAGGGACGTGATTATAGTTGATCCTGGGTAAACCGAGAATTAACGAGTAAGTGGCTATGATTCACATCTTGTTTTTGCGTGCAACGTAAACCCGTTACAGTCACAAACGTTACTCACCGACCGTTTCTTCGACAAAACCCACGAAGTCTTCCCGCGACTGGGCAGACGCCTGCGAGACCAACCAATCGCGACTTGTCGACGCGCTGCCCTCAATGCATCACGCAACGTTTCATTCGTTAAGACTCTTTACTCACCATCCCATCCTGAGGTCTTCGCCGTCGTGCCACACCGCTTCCAAATGCATCTCCGCTCCCGTTGCTCGACCTAAGAAGTCGATTAAACCTTGTGTAAGACCTAACAGCTGCTGCTGGCGGCTGAGGAGGAAGGCGCATCGTCAGTAGGGCTTCTCGTATTTCCACCGTGCTTACTCTCGAAGAGTCAATTCTTCAACTTCCGCCCACGAGCCTGGCTCCATCTGTCGCAGCAAGTTCACAGCAAACTCAAGGTCCGTCACGCCGGTGGCCGTGGTTTTGAACTGGGGCCCCAACCGGCGAAACAACGCTTCAACGGGATTGTCTTGAGTTCGCGCGCTCTTCTTCTCAGGAGCTCGCGCCGCGGCTTTTCCCTGATTGTCAATCGGCAGCTCAGTGAGATTGTTATGATACCGCGGCAGTGAAGCCACTCACCTTTGTGGTCCCTTTCCCGCCACGCGTACTCTTGCCCTTGTGATTCTTGCCGTCGCGGCCATCATCGCTGCTATCGCCGTCATCAACGCTGCTGTCACCGTCCCCGTCTCCGTCCCCTTCGGCTGCGCTGTCCCCGCTTCCACCGTCGCCATCGCTCGCGATTGCGTGATCGGTCGATTGTTCGTCGTCGTCTTCGCCTTCCGCGTCCGTGGATCCCGCCACCGACGGCGTTTCATTGTTGTTTTTCGAGGAGCCGGCCGTCCTGGATCGCGGCGACTTCTTCGACTTTGGAGACGATCGCTTGCGTGACCGCAACGACAGAACGGAACGAATCCTCTGAGTAACGAAGTGTAAATAAATCTACAAAATATAAAAAAACGGACTCACATTGCGTAACTGCACACGGTCCTCTGCCGTCATCACGAGACTGGCTTGCTCTTTCGTGAACTTGATGTTCGGGTAGGCCTCGGGATCTCGGTACGGGAATTGCTCCAGGAACTTGGCGATGACCTTGTTGTAAAAGTCTCCCCGCGCCTTACCAACACCTTTTCCTCGCTTTTTGGTGAGAGCGCCCGTCTCCGACACGTACCGAGAAAGCCATGCAGATTCTTCGACAGTAAAAAAACACCTGCCGGGAATAACGGTGCAGGTGACTCTGCACTTCATGGCGCCGGGCGGTGATGGTGGAGAACAGAGTTGAGAGGACGCAATAACGCCGGGAAGCTTCTCGGCACGTGTTGCAGACCAACACGCACGTGACTGAACGGCTCAGCCGCTCTGGTGCGCGCGTGAAGATTTAGCGGAAAGGCCCAGATGTGCGTGCAAGATCAGCAGAATGAACCAAACAGTGCAGCTTACTGGGTGAAATGTAGAGCGATACAGAGACGCGAATGGCATCGGCGAAAAGATGCGTCATGCAATCAATGAGGTTTGGTACTGTCAGTTAAATCGTATCTTAGGATCACTCGTAGAATAAGATCAGTCGACGCAAGACTCGCAATAGGTCATGCATGAGATGTTTGATTGCAATATATTCCACACAAAACACCATTCAAGCGATTCGCAGAACTATTGCGCACGATTCGCTAATGGCCATCACGCTACTTGGCCTTCTTGGACACTGCTGCACTGGTCGAATCTGTGCTGCCCTTGGCGCGTTGTCTCTTCCTGCCACCCCCGCCACGGCCGCCAGTATTTGAAGCTGTCGTATTTTCCGTGAACGGCATGACGACGAGCGATGAATTGCACATACCTATGTCGCGACTTGAAGCAGCCTTGCTCGAAGGTTTCGCGGGCACGCTCTGATTGGCGGGCGAGTCCCCCTCCGACAACGCAAGCTGAAGCAATTCCGCCACTCATGCGGCGTCTTGATTTACGACCTTGCTCCCGACTACCGGCGACGTCTGGCTATCCTTCAGTGAGGTCGATGCCAGGGTTTGGACCGACGGTGTCTCTAGCTGAGCTGTGGCTGGCCCATCCGCCGACTTGCCAGTCCGCCCCTCTACGCTTGTTACACCCCCACTCGCTGCTGCCACTCCCGTCCGTGGAGCCGTTCCTATCGGAGCGGGTGGCTGGGTCGCCTGCCCCACAGGTGCTAGTCCGCGGTTGGGATCCGCGACAACGCTCGACGGCCCCGACTTTGCAGCTTGCTCGTTCGACTTGCTAGCTGGAATCGGTTGTGGGGTTTTGGCGACTAGTAGCGACTCGCTTGCAGCAGGCGCGGGAGGCTCAGCTAGTGATGGACTCGTCGCACCTGTAATGCAGTCGGATTCACCTCTTCCCCTGTAACCCGAGCTATTTATTGCACTCACCTTCCCGAGAATGAATTTGCGAATCTCCTCTAGCTTCTCTTGCAGTCGCGTCCTTGGGCGGAGCCTGCACCTTAGTCATCATTCGAATTCACCGCATCCATATCTTCAATCACACGCACCTTAACATCTTCGCAGCTAGCATTGCTCACAGGCCCGTCTCCTCTGGTCACCTTGGCATTGGCTAGTCGCGATTCGATAACCACATTAATAAACGCTCGCATTTTGTCCGTTGATGCGGCCTCACCTTGAGATTCATCAACGTCCATGCCGTGTCCTGCATCCGCGCCACCTGCGTCTTTCAAAACCTGCAGCCTTTCATCGTCGTCAATGGTCGATCCAGTCTGAGACTGTTGAGGGACCCAACCAGCAATCCCAGATTCAAATACCACATGGGCCGGAGGTACAGCCCAGTCCTCGCGCTCCAACGTCGCCAGCGATCCGTCAGTGTGACATAGAACCCACCGATTCGGCGTCCACGTCGAGTGGCGATCGAGCTTGTCGGTGTCGACCGCTGGAAGCCGTTTGGCTGACACTGGTGCACACCCGTCGAGCTGTTTTTTGATAATTTCCACGCAGCTCCCCAACATCCGCTGGTCCAATCGCCCGTAAATCGCTTTGTCGTTCTCGAAAAGGCGGTCCTCATCAGCTTGAGTCTTGGGAGCAACACGCGCGACATTCCACCCATATTGAACAATCGCGTAAAATGCGACCGCAATGCCGTTGAACCCGCTTTGCAGCGCACCTGCTTCTGCATCCCAAAACAGATTCTTTCGCAGCCAATCGCGGAGACTCGCTACCGCCCACCCGTGGTGATCGTCGCTCTCGCATGAGAGAAAAGGCTCCAGGTATACGATCTTGTCTAAGTTCCAATTGTCGGCAAAGGTGTCGGATGTTCGACTGATGAATGCCGCCGCAGGGGGCCAAGAATGCTCCGACGTTTCATACGAAATCAATGTGGCCTGCGGCTGATGCTTAAATCGCAAACGAGTCCCACGAGATCATCACTCACCGCCGTCGACACACTCGCCTCGTACTCGCGTAGCATCGCGCACAATCCCGCAACTCCGGGCACAGATTTATCCACCTCGTGAATTAAATCCGCCCCCAGATCATACAACGCACTGGCTCGCTCTTCGGCGACCGGAGCCGGTGTGTTCATCGCCTGTTTTACGCGCTTCTCGAACAGCAGCGCCGGGGTTGTCCACTCCAGTAGCGATTTGGGGTGGATAGTATCCACGAATTCCTCGCAAATAATGACTTCTTCGTCCTTGGGTACGTCGTCAATCTTGCGATATTGAAAGGCGGTCTTGTCCGCACTTTTCAGTACCCGGCCCCACTCGTCCATTGTGCCGCGTATGTGCTGGGACCACACACGGGTTGTCGCCTCATCCCAGTCGCCAGGCTTCGTAAATTCGTTGAACGATTCAGGTAAGCGTGCCTTCTCGATATACTCGAATCGCCCTTTGTTGAGATCCTGCACTACGGCCTCCCAGTCTGGCTCTTGGTCCCCGCCCTGCCATCCTAAAGTCTGCCATCAGTTATCCGCCAAATTCGTGAGATCGATTCCATGTACGTACGCCACATCAATGCGAACCATTCGATCAAATTCCGCTTTTCCTGCATCCAGTTCGGATGCACTGGTGGCAGGGCGGGCCGCCCGCTCATCTCGAAATCCGGCCAGGGCACTGGGTAAGCCTCGCTGGCCGGTATACCAAGTGCTCGCCCTAGGCGATGGTCATCAGTCTGCGAATACAACACCCAAACTCGGCCTCACCCCCGCGCGTCAACGCAAAATGCGCAAAATGGTGTAGGGTGGCGGAGTCGTCCCAATCTATTGACGGATCCCCGTCCACCAAGGCCGACGATCTGCAAATTTTGTTTAAGACATATTTTACGATTTTAATGTGGAACATACTCCGTTACAGCCACCACCTCTGAAGAATACTTCCACACGGCGCATATGTACGTGCACACGTTGAATTGCCGCCCAAGTTCGGCAGCAAACCCATCCACAATCCTGGAAACCAGCTTCGAGGTCCTTCGACGTCGCGCGTTAGACGGGTTTCCTAGACAACCTGTTCGATGCAAACTTACTTTTTCCCATCCTCACCTGCCAAAATCCTTGGCGGACGTGTCGCCCCCTGGAACAGAATCTCAATGCCCCTTTTGTGGTCGTCCCTTCCCCGCTGGACCGTGTGTTTTTGCCGTATGGTCTTCTCCGTGCTCGTTTGTGTCTGCGGCTACGATCCCGGGTTCAGTTATCAAGTTAGACTGACAAAGCGAAAAATTTTCATACCTCGGTCATGCCTGTGAGATTGGGGGTGGAGTCAACTTGATGAAACTCTGGTCTCCTCGGTGGCCACGCAAGCCCTTCCTCGTGTGATGCCTCGTGGCCAAATGAGTACCCTAGTTTCACGTGACAGCGCTGCCATGTATTGCCTTACCGCTTTCGTCTGTTCAGAATCCAAGAGAGAAACGCGAGATGCCGCACTCTCGTGAGGCTATATCGCAAAACAAGCGCCCCTCTCCCACTCACAGTCCTGCACCAGATGAGCCGGAGCCACAGTGTCAGCGCATATATGGCCAGCACTACATACAGCTACAATCCCGTTGGACTGCTTGTCTTCTTCAATATTATCTTGGTCATTTACTTACCCCTCATTGCAGCCGCGTGGTTAGCGTACGCACTTGATAATCAACAATATTACAATACCCTTGACCAGGTCTTCCAACAAACGTCGCGAGCGGGAGTCGCGAGAATCACAGGCAACAAAACCCCCGGCTGTATGCAGCGGTCAGATCCTTGCCCATCGCCTGCTACTTGTGGCCAGTAGCTATGGCCTACATACGATGGTGAATACTGATGGCCTTGTGGGACAGGGGATCGCAGGCTAAACAGTGGCCTACCATTTCAAGGGATGCGTTTCTCGATTCGATGCTTGCCAATGTTATAGCCAGCTTTGACCTGCATCTAGATCAGCATTTGCATCTACTGAAATGCTTTTCAATGGAATGTGACTTCAGCAAAGCCCAGCTCCTACTGACCAACCACTTAATGAGCCACTCCGAGTGCGTTCCAGCTCCACAGCATGGAGAATACATATTGTCAGCATGCGCATACAGTGTGATAGATGCAGGTTGAACGTAGCTGAAATGTTTACGAATGTCAAGCGGGCACGGATTCCCTGAGCTGGTGAACCATACTTTGGCAAACGATGTCAGCTCAGTGTGCCATAACGTACAAGGCTCAACTACCAGCTATATGCATACAGTGCACACCTCCAGCTAAACACGCTAATTTCCACAAAATATGTACATTCATAGTGCACAGCAAGTTTTGTATGTTACACAAACCTTGTGTCTATTGTGACTGCGTGATATTTCTATTGGGTGGTCCGGGCAGAGTTGGGGGCCCATACCACGAGAATCAACCGCATAATAACTAAGCGGGGCCAAAGCGCGAATAACTTCTTGTCGGCCCCCTTGACCTTTCCCATCTTTCCCGCGGTCAGCACTAACGGCAAAAATACTCACTGAGCTACCTTCCAAAGGTTGCCTTTGAGTTGGATGGCATCTTCTGAGCTTTGCTGCGAAATATCCTGGCAACACTTACACGGTTTCCTAGGCGTTGCAACATGACTGGGATGTGTAATCCCCAGACAACAATGTGGTGCAATTGGGTATACATTTTCTCGTAAGCCAGGCAGCGGTCCTAACCTAACCTAACCTATATGCCTATATTAATCAAATCCCCTAACATCATCACCAACAACAACAACAGCAACAGCAAACAATAGCAAACATTTTAGGACCTCAACCTGAGTTTAACCTAAACTCTTGAATACCCAGCATCTAACACCTAAACAACTACACCTAAACCCGAATCCTACTTACCATGGCCATTGATACATGTCAGTCTTGGTACCGCTAATTTGGTGTATTGAACCAGGGGTAAGCAAAGTAGTAGTACTGTACCCCCCATTTTCACAAATTGAATATAATGTGATTTGCATTCTGTGTGCCGATCTGCATCGTCTCTGGGTAACACAGAATGTTTTAAAGGTATATTACTTCTCCATTTTGTATGCTATCTAATACGCAGATTACATTCTGTGCACCGATGCACATCGCAGTTGTGTAACACGGTTTCCATTTAATCTACACCATTGACCCATGTGACTAATTCACTAATATGTGAACCTCATTCTGTGTGCTGATGCGAATCGCCTTCGTGTAACACGCTATCTACTTGAGGTACACCAATATATCCATTCCACTAATTCGCTAATACAGGTATTACATTCTGTACGCCGATGCACGTCGCGTTTGGGTAACCTGTGGTTGCGTGCTGTGGGCCGATTCGCATCGGTTACATGTCAGGCAACTCACGCGATTCGGATCGGTGCGGTGTTACGCGGGGTACTGAAACAGGTG
>WSTG01000913.1:0-12776 GCA_019616325.1 Ceratobasidium sp. 394
GTAATCTCAGCCGTCAGCCCAGCTTATCGTGTGTCACTGCCGTACACACTCACGCTCATTGCCAACGTCTGTTCCCAGGTTACAATCAGCACCGCATTTTTTGAGCGCTATAAAACCAAGACTCACAGATTTTCCACTCCCCGTTCGCCCCAACAGCCCAACCTTTTCTCTCGCTCGCAGCTTGAACGACACACCGTGCAATACAGGATCGAGTTCTGGAGCATATCGTACGACTAGGTTTTCTACTGCGATGAGTGAATCATTTGCTGCGCTCGAAGGCCAATAAGCTGGGGGCTTCTGGTCCTCTTTTCCGTTGGATTCTTGCGGCAAATCGAGGTACCTATCCGAGCCTCAGTAACCCCTCCACTGGATCCCTAAACCCGACTTACTCGACAACACGTTCCACCGAGTTCAAGTCCATCTCGAGCTACAAAACGTGGACATCAGACTCGTCGTTGGATCGATGCTGCAAACGACACTCACGTTGGTAGCAGTCCTGCAACACCAGTACACGCTCTGAGTAAACGACATGGCCGTCGTGATCGTCACCGCAGCAAGACCATCGCCCAGCAAACCAGATATCGCAAATATCGTCGTGACAAACACGCTGAGTGAGGCCAGGGCATCAAAGTGCAAGAGGAGCCTATATATCCGAGCTTCAGCATAACATCGCGCGACAACCATCAGCGTAATTACCATCGGTTGAGCATCCTATACGGCGGGAATAAGTACCGAATATAGACACAAGAGTAAGGACGCGACTCACCAAAAGTTGTACCACATCGTCGTCGTATCATCAATTTGCCTGTGCAGCACGTCAAAGAACCTCTGCTCCGCCGAAAACGCGCGCACAGTCACGATTCCTTCCAAGAGCTCCGCAAAACTAGAGAAAATCGGACTCCGACTATTCGACTCCATACGCTTTAGATCCCGCGCGGTACGCACATATCCAAGAGCGAGGAGATAGTATAGCCATGCGATGAGCGCTGCGGGAAGGAGGAATGGGGGGAGAATAACGGATACGGTGAGGACACCCGCGAAGAATGTCGCGAGCCAGTGCGAGCAGTTGCGAAGGGACCAGGATAGGGAGGTATCGACGATTGTCATGTCCCGGGACATGCGGTTCAGGATTCTAGGAAACAAGTGAGTAGAAGCGATTGTAGATTGAGAGGGGACATACCGGCCGGCTGGTGTTACATCAAAGTACCGGATCGGCGAGTATACGATACTAAAGAAAATGTAAACAAATGGTTTAGGTTATGAAGAGGAAACTCACGCATTGAGTAACGCGTCAAAGAGCTTTCTTGACGCACGAAGTGATGCATTATACTATCAGACAGGGTCGGTTAGCAGTTCATCTCTAAATCAAATGACGTACCTGCACACTCGAATTCACAGTCGCCATCACCGCCGCAGCAAACACGATGCCGGCGTACACCCCCACATAAAAGAACGGGTTCATCCTGGCAGACGGCATTTGCCATTCTAAAGAATCCACTGCCGACAAGTTGCTGAAAAACGCCGTAACATGATGGTGCGCGCCAAATACGTGTTGTTCCTCTGCGATGGAATGGGCGAGTGAGTACGTAGCGGCGAGTGCATGTGTAGGTGGTGCCGAGGAGTTGTGCCTCTCGTACGCTTCGCCCCATGTCTTGAGCCATAGTTTTTCGACAAGTCCGAAGCCTTGGTAACTGAGGATCAACACGAGCAGCAAGCCCCATGAAAAATATCCCCTGTCACCAGAATGAGCATGAACCCACACAACAAGTTATGGCACTTACGAAGCGTGAAGATAAGTTTTGTATATCCTCCACTTGACATTTCCCGTCGCGCGTGCTTCATCCTCCACCAACTTCCTCGGTCCCTTGTCGGACTTGATCGCCGGACTCGGCCCAGTAAACACCGTCTGCTGCCTCGCAGACCGACGAGTACTCGTCGGCGGGCGCGAGCCACGGTTCGGGGACGGAGAATCCCTTGACGATGCTCCACCATCCCGAGTAGGAGAAGACGTATTCCGACGGCTCACAGTCGGCGAATTCATCGCATCCTGGGCCGAGTCGATCATGTTCCGACCGTCGTCGATCCTGTCTTGCGCGGAAGGGGACCAGTCTGCGTCCGAGTTGACGTCTGGGTCGAGTACTACATAGTCGAGCAGTTCGCGGTCTCGGAGGTCGGATACGGTGCCATGCATGTCGATCCTCCCATCGTACATTCGGATGAGGTAGTGTGCGCAGGGAAGCATGAGTTCAACATGATGCGTGACCAGGATCTGCCGGCGAGGTTATGACCGTTCACGTTTTCTACGATAAGCCTGTTACATACCACTGTCCGGTCAGCCAGCAACGGTCCCATGAACAAGTTGTCGATCAAAAATCGCGCAGTGTGGCTATCGACTGGACCCTAGGTTAGCCACATATCGGAATACCCTCAATGGTCAACTTACCAGCCGCCAAAGGGTCGTCCAATAAAACCCGCTTGGTCTGCGCATACACCGCCCGCGCCAACGCTGCACGCCACATGTTCACTAACCGCGTAATTCTCAATAGAACTCATAACGCACCAACTCGCGCCTTTTGACCACCAGACAGACTCACGCCCCTCGCGCCAATCTCCGTCATATCTCCATCCTCAAAGATATCGAGGTCGGGTTTCAGCGCGCAGCACTCGAGCACGAGCTCGTATCGTTCCTCGTCATAAGGCGTGCCGAAAATGATATTGTCCTATAATTCAACCCGCGTTAGAGATCACTCGTGCTAGGATGGAGGAACAAACCTTGATGCTCTTGTTCTCTAACCAACTCGTTTGAGCGGCAAAACTAATTCCTCCGTTCTTATCCAGCACCAATTCTCCACTCGTAAGCGTCATCTCTCCCAAGAGCGCCATCAACAATGCCGTCTTCCCAGCCGCCGTCGGACCCGTCACGAGCGTAAGTTTTCCCTCGGGCACCGTCAAATCCACATCGAGGAGCTCAAACCGGGTTTCGGACTCGTCGCTGTCGTCGTCGAAGCTCAGCACGCGCTGAGTTTTGATAGGAGTTTCGCCAGATAGCTGAGACGAATGGAGTCCTTCGGCGGATTGGGTTTGGGAAGAGTTCCAGACGAAAGAGCCGTTGATGATCTGCATTGGTTTTTCCGGGTTTGCTCGAGGTTGGGGCGACGACTTGAGCGAAGAGACTACTTCCGGGACCTCGTCTTCGCTCAAGAATGCAGCGATTCTCCCCAACGAAACCCCCGCTTGCATTATAGACACGATCCATTGCGGGATGACGTTGAGTGGACTCTTGACCATATTAAATAGTGCGATCGACTGGAAATAACGGTAAGCTGCATCCAGAAGGATCAACCAGAATGCGTACCGTAAATGCTACCGATACAGTAAGTTCATTCCCAAGTGCGACATAGCAAAAGAACGAGACCACGGCAACCATGGTTGGCGCGAGCTGCCACACGAAACTAAAGGCCATTTGGTTAATTCGTTCTAGGTCCAGAGTAAGCCAAAGCACAAGTCCAAAAACAAATGAATTTACCGTGTTTCAACCATGTCAGTTCCTTTGCTCGTCGTCTTGTAATACGCCGGATCCATTGATTTTCCCAAGCAAAGAACTAAAGGATATTAGCTCCCTCCTCAGGATCGGTTAAGGATATAAAGTTTACCTTGATGAATTTGATACCTAGGGCATGGAACATTATTACTTTGGATAGTTCACTATTGACATTTCACTCACCTAGGATTAGTTCGTTCAGGGCGTCCATTCGTTTATCCCGAGCAAGCATCAATCCTCTTGACAACTACAAGCCGCACTAAGCCTTCGAATATTATCGTTTATGAAGGTACTCACCACAACGCTCCGCTTGGACAAAAAGTGATTGACCGGCATCGCAATCACCAACACTGAAAACCCGACAAAGGCCGACCAACCCAGAATTCTGGATACTTTCAGCCGCGCTCAAGTCTAGAAGTTCAACTGCCACTCACTGGTACAAAAACGTGCACGCAAACACAATCTCGAATGGCGCTCCGTAGATAAGATAAGCCCCGCTGACAGTCTTGCCGATGCGATTTGCGTCGTTGGACATGAGTTGCACAATCTGTAGTACAGTTTCAGTAACCCAATGGCTCGGGCACAATATACGGGGCTCACCTTGCCAATTCCTGCCTTTTCCTGCTTCATCGGGTCCTTTTCCTTGCGCCCCTTTTTTCCCTTTTTGGCGCTAGCCATATCTGCCGCATCCTTACGCTTCAACGCCTTGTCATAAACCGTAGCCATAAGCTCGGAACGCATCCGGGACGAGGCACGCCGCCCATACCACATGTGCTGCGCATCCGATAGAGCCTACACATAAACCCCAGGTTAATCGCTTACCCACATCATAACGAAACGCCGCCTACTTTTAAAATGGCAGTCACAAACGCCAACCCAGCCAACACATACGCCTTAGCCCTCATCTCCGGGTCGCGCCTCCCAACTGCGTCCAGGATGCGCTTGAGGTAAAAGGGACCAAGGTAATTGAGGATGACGCTGAACACTGTCAAGATGGCTTCCACGATCAAATCACGAGAGTTGGCGCGCACGAGGTGCGTGGCCAGGGTCCAGGTAGTGCCCCATGACGAAGGGGGGAGCGAGGGCGATTTGATAGAGGAGAACGCGGTGAACAGAGGTTTAGAACGAAGCGTGGAAGAGAGGCGCCACACATCCGACTCCTCCAACTCTTTGGCAGAGCCCTATGGTTAGAAAGACTATTAGCTAAATCCTTGGTGGCCATGCGAGCTTCACCCACCCGCTTGAGCAAAGGTTCAACCCAAGAAAATGTAATCCATCCCCACAAGGTCGTGAAATCTTCGGGACTGACAGACTTTAATCAAATACGTCAGGAAATATTACGCGGTCGCTAGCTCGCGTCCAGACGTACCCAACCAATCTGAGTTGCGTCCACATGTTCGCTCGGAACACCCATCGGAAAGCTTAGGATCACGCCAAGTCCGAGCGAAACTCCGATGGCGCTGACAGCGAGGCCTGCCACTTTGGAGCGTGGCGCGGACACGCCGTAAACGTACGACTCGAATAAAAGTGCCCCCGCAGAGACAGTAACGCCGGCCATCCGGAGGACATACCATAGGTATAAATCATACGTGGGGGTTGCCACCTTTCTCCGAACGATGGGTCGAATGGCGGCGTACACCCATGTCGATGCGCTTAGCAAGATGAGCAGGGCAGCCCAGACGTCGGGCCAGGTATCCGAGCGCAAGAAGAGAACAAAGCAGCCGTACGCAGTCCAGACGGCGGTTTCGAATAGAGCGACACCGACCAAGACTGCTGTTTTCCAGATGGGCGGACCGGAATGCTTGGCGACTACGTCACAATCCGCGTGTCCGCCATTCTGTAGCCCCGAGCCGTATTCGATGACCTCTGCCTCTTCGAGGGTCAAGAATGGTCGAAATATAGAGCAGAGAGTAACCGAGGGGAACTTGGTTCGAGAGCGAGGCGGAAGAACATGGACAAGGTGGGCGAGCAATACGCCGAGCACTACGAGTGTAGGGGCTGCCACGATATACGTTTCCCTTACGCACTCGTTCCTAACATCCTACGCGTCCAGGTGGTGACAAAGTTTGGGAATAGGAGATAAGGAAAACATTAGCGAAATCCCGATTGCCTCCGCTGAACTCACATTCCAACGAGGGTATACACCCGTGTCTTCATCCGCCCTACAGACCCAGCTAGGCCACCCTTCAGTCATTGTCGACTGGATGGCAAATTTCTGGAAAAAGCCGAGGAATACCAGATGTGGAGGTGGTCGAGGAGAAAGTCGTGTGCCGCAAAGGTGGCTGTCCTTTCAGGGACTGCCAGGGGGCTGAGATGTAATTTGCCCAAACAGATCTCTGATTTACAAACTGAATACAAGGCTGGAGCTTCGTCAATGAAATGGTCGGATGAGGGCGAACTACGTGCAGGGTTGGTAGAGGGCGCAGAAGCACGTAAAGTACTGGACCAACAAAGCAGGAATGTGGTTGTAATGAGAAAGGGGCTAAATGCCATTACAAAGGGCACGGAGAGTCGAGAGGCGAACAAGGCTTGCTTGTGGACAAATCCGCGCATTGTGGGTTGTGGGGTAAGGAGCAAGAAAGGAGGTACCTAGACATGAAACTAGTGGGGGGGTATGGGCACGTCCAGAGCCCGGGTCCAATATGCTTGCCACTCGCTTGCCGAAATTATCGGAGCGAAGGGAGTCGGCGAGATTTTTCAACAGGACCGGGCGCAACCGGGCAATATAATACCGGAGGCTAGCGATGGTGCATGCATGCGGGTCGTCCGGGTGCAGCGGGTTAATTTATGTCAGGGGGTGAAGTCTACGAGTGCAAACCCGAGAAGGGCAGACGATATACTAGTGGAGGTGCGTTGTGTCAAAGGAAAACAAAGGGGTTAAAAGCATGATAATATAAACAGGTCTAACAGACCAAATTATAATGATTTTTTCGACGATTTAGAATATCCAAGTCGTCTAGAGCGGGCTCGGGGCTTGGGCAAACGGTTGGGTGGAGGCGAGCCAGGGGCCAGCACGTGATATGACGAATAGGGGTCTGTTTGCCTCGATCAGAGAACCAAGTGGCGGTGCTGGCGAAAGATCTGTTTCCCGCCACGACTAGATACCCACCATGTCGGATACCACACAAATCAAATCTATTGACAAAGACACTATCCACCGCATCACCTCTGGACAAGTCGTCGTTGACCTCGCCACTGCCGTGAAAGAACTCGTCGAAAATAGTTTAGATGCCGGGGCATCAAACATTGGCAAGTCTCGTTTATCCAACTTGTAACGCTTTATTCAATCTTCGATTATAGAAGTGAAATTTAAAGACCAAGGGATGACAACTATCGAAGTCATCGATGACGGCACCGGAATCAACAAACTCGACTATCCTGCCATCGCACGAAAACACCACACTTCGAAAATCTCCCAACTTTCAGACCTCACCTCGGTACAGACCTTTGGATTTCGCGGCGAGGCGCTAGCCAGTCTGTGCGCCATGTGCGAACGAGTAACGATCACGACCGCCACGGCCGACGAGGCGCCCATGGGGACCGTTTTACAGTTTACGCGGAGCGGAGAGTTGGAGAGTTCTACGAAAAAGACTGCGCGGCAGGTAAGTCATCTGCCTTTGTCGTAATCTTGTAGCTTAGATCCCCTCAAGCGAGGAACGACTGTTCTAGTCGAAAAACTCTTTGCTCCACTTCCAGTTCGACGACGCGAACTCGAACGAATGATCAAACGCGACTATGCAAGAGCTTTACAGCTCATGCAAGCATACGCACTCGTCCCGTGCGTTGGCGGAAGCTGGCCTTCCTCTGACAAGCGTGCAGCACGCGGCGTTAGGCTAACCGTGAGCAACCAGAGCGGAAAGGGGTGAGTCTAGCCTCATTCATCAGGTTCGTGTACTTATTTTACTCTAGCGCTCGCCAGAACCAAGTCCAGTCCGCGCCCCTCACTCCACCAAACACATCCGTGGACCCTATACAGCGTCTGAGGTCCAACGTGTCGTTGGTCTGGGGACCCAAGACACTCGAACATTTCGTTCCGCTCAACCTCGAGTTTAAGATATCACCCGACAAATCGGTATTAAGGAGGCTAGGCAAGAAACCAGGTGATCCTATGTACGTTGCAAGTTATAACCCGACCAGACTACCCTACTCATTCCTTGTGCAGCGAAGAAACAATCGTGCGCGTTCGTGGCATGATCTCTAAATTTAGCCACATTTCCGGTCGTCTCACATCCGAGCGTCAATTTTTCTACCTCAACGGACGGCCGTTTGAGCCCAAGCAGGTAAGGAATATCTTACCGCCCCGCTATTAGTTTGGCTGACCCAACCTGACCTCGTAGATTCAAAAGGCGTTCAACGAGGTATATAAATCGTTCAACTCGACGCAGATGCCGATGGTCGTTGCGGATTTCCAGCTACCAGGCGGTGAGCATCGTCGTTCTCCAAATAATAGAGATTGCTGACATTAAAGCTAGATACGTTTGACATCAACGTAAGCCCCGACAAGCGGATGATCATGCTTCACAACGAAGGCGAGCTCATAGCAGCTCTCAAGGTCCGTGGGTTTATTTACACCTGGGCACGAGGTTGATAGTAGTATAGGCATCTATCGAAGAGGCATTTGCCTCTGCCCGATCTACATACCAAGTCAACGACGGCAAACTCTCCAAAAACGCAAATTCCAAAGGCGATGCCCCTTCTACAAACGATACCCAAACCAAACTCAACGTGACTATTACAAGTCGCGATAGTGCTCGCCCAGCCAAGAAGGCACGAGTTTCTTCCCCGGATGAATCGGTCGAAGAGATCGTAGAGGAGCCCACCAACGCAGCCGGCTCAGAAGAGACCCCTGCAATTTCATCTTCTAAAGCTACTGCCCAACCCGCACATCCCGTCCCATCCACATCCACCCTCGCACCCTCCGCCCGCCCGGAATTCATCCCCTCGTCCGCATTCACCTCGCCTGCAAAAGCGAAAACGATTCAAGCTGTGCTTTCCACCTCGTCTGCGTCTTGGAACCGGCGCCAGCCTAGTCAGTCCCCAGCCAAAGGAAATACAGGCAAGGAAAAGGGGAATACGGGTGCGGCTGCGCGGAATGCGTTGAGGGAGCGTTTGGCTGGGATGGGGCTTAGAGGGAGTCAACCTGTTGTGGAGGAGATTGTGGACGACGACGAAGAAGAGGACGTGGAAGAGGAGGAAGAGGAAGAAGAGGAGGACGAATTGGAGGATGATGAAGAGGTAATTCCGCCAGCCGGGGATAGCGCGCCGATGGACGTGGACCAAGAGCCTGATACTCCCGCGTTGGCTCTCCGGGACAAGGATCGGGACTTTATCGATGCATCGGAAAAGTCCAAAGACAAGGGAAAGGGAAAGGAGAAAGACAAAGACGAAGACATACCCCGCCCAGCCAAGAAACCCCGCCAACGTCATCCCTCGCCCGAACCCGACAAACGTCCAACCGAATTCGTAAAAGGAGGAAACCGTCGAGCAGCCCGCTGCACAGTGGATATCAACCGCCTAAAACTCGTTTACCGGCACCGAGCCACCACTCGGCCGCGCTCCGAAACAGATTCCCCCGCTGGTCCAGCCTCGGAAACAAACTGGGAAGAACCAGACGCGGCGCAGGCTGAACTCACGCTCTCACGGGTTATCGAAAAGAAGGATTTCCTGGCGATGGATGTTCTTGGCCAGTTTAATCTTGGATTCGTCATTGTGCGGTTGAAGAAGCAAGTCGAATCGGGCGGCGTGGTGGATGATTTGTTTATCATTGACCAGCATGCGGCGGACGAAAAGTTCAACTTTGAGCGGCTGCAGAGGACGACAAAGATCCAGTCTCAGCGATTGATCCGGTGCGTATTCTGGTTTGAAGATGCTCAAGTGTAGGACTCAAAAGCTGACTGGCAAAGTAGACCTCGTTTATTGGAACTCAGTATAGTCGACGAACTTACTGCACTCGACAATCTCGAAGTGTTGAAGAAGAACGGGTTCGTGGTACAAGTGGATAAAGATGCACCAGAGGGGGAACGCCCAAAGCTTCGACTCGCCGCTCAGCCTATGAGCAAGAACATTATGTTTGATATGAAAGGTCGGTTGAGCACGATGAAACATCCCGATTGCTTGTTTGCTGAATGTATGCGCCTAGATCTCGAAGAAATCCTACACCAAATGCAAGAAGGCAACCCGAGCGAGACCGTGCGATGTTCCAAGGCCCGCGCCATGTTTGCTATGCGCGCGTGTCGAAGCTCGATCATGATAGGTACTGCCTTGAAACAACGGCACATGGTCAACGTGAGTTGTCGTGCACGCTCTTGAATGCCGTGTTATTTTAACAAGGTGCGCGCATAGATGGTGCGAAACTTGGCGGGGATGGATCTACCGTGGAATTGTCCGCATGGGCGGCCGACAATGCGGCATCTCTGTAACCTTCGCGCATATACTAGGGTGGATCGCTCAAAGGTTGATTGGGCCGCGTTCAACGAATTGGGCGTGTGACGCAGGCGGTTTATGGTTTCATGGAACAGTGTCGTATTATATACTAGCTACTACAATCGCAAAAGATCTATTACCGTCTTGAGAAATGAACGAACCGAGTTGTCCTGTATTTGGGGCGCTTACGTTGGGGGTCCTCGTGTCACGTGGCTCGTGGCGAACAACCTCTCTCATCCCACGCTCGCGCGATAGACAACTACCGAGCCTCTCTACCTCCCCCTATATCCGGAGCCAATCTTCGCTCGTTTTTTTATAAATCAGTATCATCCGAATATGCATCGTCTTTTCAAGACTCCGGAACTCGTCTCCCTTATTTGTGCTTGTCTCGACGCCAGTTACCATCCAGAGTCCCTTTTTATAGGGGATAGTTATATCCGAAGGAGCATCGATCCTTGTTTTAGACGAACTGCGCTAGTTTCTAGGCAGTTTTATCTCGGGGTAGTACCATATCTTTGGGAATGCACCAACCTCTCGGCTCTCTTTAAGAGAGGCCTTATTCCCGCGAAACTCGAACAAAAAGGAGACAAAACTCGAGCAGTAAGTCATTGGAATAGCTTGCGTTATTATTTTTACACTCACGTCCAATAGTACATATCCAAATCGATTTCGCCTAAGAAGATGTCCCGTTTCCGTTTCTTCGCCCCATGCATCAAAGTGCTTTGCGTCTACGATAACGAGATTAAAGTCTTCAACTGGGAGCACTTAGTCTCTTTCTCTCAAAATACAGAGCTCCTGCCGAACCTTATCGAGCTTAGCCTCTCGCTGCTTGACCAAGAGGTGTTTTCCGTGTTTCTATCCCGCTCGACGCGGCACATTTCTGTCCGTGGGCCTCACCGCTCAACCTTTGCAACGAGCCTACTGGAAGCTATTGCGCGTACCTGCCCCGGAATTCGAACGTTAGAATTTCACCCCAAGCCACATAAACCAGCCAGCACTACCGGCGCCCAAACCAAGATATTCCAAGGCCTCACACTCTTTTCGAGCTTCCAGAATCTTCGTCTCCTGAAATCTACGCCAATAATCTTACAATCCCCTGTTCTAGAGCTGGTTGCACAGTTGCCTCGTCTCAAGCGCCTAGTCGTCCGACCAAGCTACCGTGGTGCAAACTGGGACCCATCACGCTGCCAACAACTACCTACAGGCTCATTTCCGGCTCTCAAGAGCTTAAATCTGGGTCTCGGAAACTCTCACGATGCCAAGAGGTTCTGGGAGCTCATCCCACTTCCGAAATTGAAATGCCTAGAACTGAAAGTGCGATCGGTCACTGGCGACAATGAGCTACGGTTCATCCCAACTTTCTGCCAAGCAAGCCCTCGGGTCACAAGTCTATCCCTCACTTTTCCTCGTTCAGGCGAGCCTCACAAAATTAGTGCCGATATCTTCGAACACCTTGCACTCCTTCCCTTGGATCAACGCTTCTCACTTAAGCACGCGGTCTTTGATTTCGAGGAGCCTTGGGTCATGATTGCCGATGCTTGGCCGGACCTAAGGAAGATTTGCTGCCTCGATCAACCGGCCGATTTGGACGACCTCTTGTTCTTGTCATCGAATCTTCCAGAGCTGGTACACGTCAAGTGCGATTTGGATCTCGAGGGTGCAGCCCTCAATATCCCATGTGATTGGCGAGCAGATGGACGACCGTCGTTTTATCCCGATTTAAGGAAGTTAATTATTAAACAGTTCGAGCTCAGGGAGCTCATGCCGTATAACGTAGGGGGTGTCGCTAGGTAAATGAACTATATTATACTCTTTGCGGCCTTCTTACTAGTTGCCCAGATATATTGCCTACTTTTGGCCTGAGGTGGATGTTAAGAGCGTTCAAGAAGACTTCATCTCAGAGGATTCCGATGACGACGACTCTGACACGGAGCGAGAGGCCTTGTTGAACAAACAAGGGATGTTTCGGATGTTCCGAGAACTTGTTAGGGCTTACGCCTTTCTCTTTCACGGTGATTGAGTTGGTATCTTATTTGATATTTTATTCCAAAGAGCTACCAATTTTTCACATTACTTGTGCTGTGCACGCTGCTTTCGCTCCTCTCGTTGTCCTTCAATAAGTTACCTTATACTGTATCACAATGTGCCGACTTCTCTCACTCGCTCCTTTATCTATATCATGTGCATCGCACTATACCCCACCCTGAAAGAATCTTGCGGTCCCATTGGTTGCACCTGGGGAATCTCTTGAGGGTCTTCAACCTTTGAATACTTAAGTTGAATAAAGCGTATGAGTCGCTACGAGCTACCAAGTAACCCAACCCAAAAGCACTTAGCAGGAGCTAAGAAGGTTGGCCTTAAATGCGGCGTTTGCGTCAGGGCATTCACGTGGCTCGTGGCAAACAATTATCCCCATTCCACCCCTATCACACGGCAAACAAGTCCAAACTAACTACCATCATACGCCCCCAGCTCTTGGCATTCGATATCTTTCTTGCCTCTTATCTGAGACTAGAGACTGCTGTGACTTGGTATAAATCATCTTTTCAAAGCCCCAGAACTTGACTCACTCATTTGCGTGTCTATCACCCACCCCCGAGAAGTTAGAAGTTGCACGCATTCTAAAGTTTGGAAACCCTTATTTGTGGTATATTGCTTTAGTTTCTAAGCAGACTTACTATGCAATATTGCCATATTATCAGTCATGTGTTCGTCGGCAAAATTGCGTCAGGAAAAACTGGGAGTACTAATTACTGTTAATTAGCCTTAATTTAGCCCAATTAACGGCTTAGGTGGATTCGCGTCCCCCCCC
>WSTG01000914.1:0-12775 GCA_019616325.1 Ceratobasidium sp. 394
GCACGAAGTTGTCGAGGTACGGTAGCTTTTCTAGATCAGCCATTGAAGGGTCCTCGCCAAAGCCGGCGCCTAGGAGCTCTTGCCGGAGCTTGTCCTGTACCGCCGGGTAGAGTGTGAGCGCATATAGTGCCCACGTAGTCGAAGTACTCGTAGTTTCGTGGCCAGCGGCAAGGAATGTCGAGATTTCTGTAATTTAACATTAGCAGCCACTCATATCATCAAACTGCGACACTCACGTCCGAGCACTTCGTCGTCGGACATTGTTTGGTCTTTACCCGCGCCTTCGGTTTCTTGTGCCAAGTTCGACTTGATCAGGAGTGTAAGGATGTCGCGGTCTTTGGTGTCTGAGCCGTCCTTGTTACTCTGTCGTAACATCGCTTTTTTGTCTTCTACGATCCTGGTACTGATACGACCAATGCTTGGAAATCATATAAATTTAATTTAGCGTGTTTACACATAGCCGGGGGTACTCACGTTTTGAGGTTTGCAGCGAAGCGCCGTGCCTCTTCAGTAGGCTGGGATGGCAGATTAGGCAAGAGTTTCGAAGGCTGTCCGACTACGCACAATTCCTAAAAACTCTCCCGCCAGGGACTTTAACGTCTTCAGCATGTTGCGATCTTCGTCTGTGTCGAATATTTTCATAAATGCCTTTGCGAGCTCGTCCTCGTCTCCATCCTGAAGTGAATTGAACTCGTACCCAAATCCTGTCCCACTAATATAGTGCAAACAATAGTTGCCCTAGTATACAAACATACCTGTTGTCCCAATAATGTCAAGCGTGGCCCGGCCCAGGCCTTGGAGAACGTTAATAGTTACTCCTTCGGGGTTGCTGCTGATGAGATCAAGCCAAATATCTCGAAGCTGGCGGACATAATGGTAAATTTATTCAAGTAAAGGTTAGATTATGAGAGTACCTGGTTTGCTTTTTCACAGAACACTGGGACCAGAGCTCGAATCTGAGGGGGGCCGAACGAAGGGTTCTGTATTGTGTTATGAGTGTGCACGGGAGTCTTAAATTGTAAGGGGCACAAGCTCACCATGATTCGACGCTACACGGGCACTTGCATGATGATCAAGAGGAGCAATACGACACGCGGCCGGGCTTACCTGCCGTTTATGGGTCTCCGGTTCCGCAGACAATATTCCTGTGTAATGCGCTCAGCAAACTACGTCTCTAGATATGGGTACCATGGTCTCACCTGCACTCAGGACCCTCGCCAAACCTTTACGAGCCCTCTCAGACTTGGGGAACATGGCCGGCTGAGACAATACACTAAGGAGAGTGAGCGGTGCATCTAGCTTGTTTGCCTAGTTGGTACTTACAAGTTGATAGCACGCATGTCGATAGTCCCCACCTGCTACGACTACACAAAAGCAAGATTTTTATCAGAGCATCACAGCCCAATCACCCGAGTGACATACCCCCAAGAAGCCCCAATATCTTAGTGTTTTACCATATTTCTCCACCCACTTTTCCCAAATGGTCGTATTCTGGTTGTTGAATAGGGTAAGTAAATTGCCGAGAATGAGATTGTCGTTATCCGGGCCAGCCAGGTGGCGAAGTGGAGACCGCCAACCATTTAGCAAAAAGATGATGTTATCGCTGTACTCGATAATAGCCAGGCCGCAAGCAAGACAAAGCACATTTCCGGGAGTAATATGTTCAGTTAGAGAACTTAGTGTTGCCATGATTAGTTTCGCGCAAGCGGGGCCGGTGGGGGGGGGGGGGGTACGTGGAGGTTAAAGTAGATCCCAACTCGCCAGGGGTGAAGAGGTATCAACGTGGTTGCTGTCGTGGCCGATGGAGACCTGGCGTCCCTGGCATCTGGAGCTGCGGGCCTATAACCTGTATAGATTATGTGACCATTGAAGCGTGACAAAATGATTCGGGCCGACCGGCCTCACCGGCGGCTGTGCTTATCTTATCTCTCCGGCGTTCACAACGTGTTGTGTCTTGCTGTAGTCTTATAATCGCTGTTTTTGCTTATAGATGCCCCGACTAGAAGACAAGCTGGGTCTCCATCGCAGAACGGCGTACGTTAGTGATAGATAAAGGATGATATATTTGGCAGCCTAGTACGGTACATATTCTCAGCCAACAAACACGAGTCGAGTCCAAGCATCCTAACATCTAGTGAAACATTATATTGTGAAGGAAGAACCAGCTTTACAACATAGTAGCTGACTTGCATATGAGTGGCATTCTGTTGCCTGCCTGAGACTTAACGCAAGGGCGAGTCACAATCCTGTCGGTCACGCCTAGGTTAGCATCCGCAGTTAGTACGATTAGCAGGCATTAGAGCTCACCCTGTCTTTCCTATAATCTCAATCTTTGGGTCGATATCAAACTCGATTGATCGGACGAGCGAATACAGTAGCGCTTTGGTCCTAATAGAAAGTATGTTAACCGGCTGAAATAGTGACGAGGCCGCATACACTCACTCAACTAGCGCGAACCGATATCCGATGCATGCGTGGTGCCCATGAATAAAACTGTATACCTGTCAGTAAACACAACTAGACGCAAACGGAAGCCGTGCGCACGTCATAAGATTCCCATAGACTCCTGGCATGTCTTTCACCATCGGCGGCAAATCATCCCAGCGCTCAGGCCTATTTGTGCAACATAATCAAACGACTTGCTCCCAAAAGTCACCCTAACACGCACCGGAACTCCCACGCATCCTCTCCCCACACGTCCTTGGCACGATTAATCGCCAAGATTGAGATTCGGAGCGTATCCCACTTTTGAATCCTAACAAAATCATCAGCTGCGCCCCTCACGTCTCCAAGTACCCCACTCACTTAATCTCATTCTGGGTTACTCCATACCGGTCCTTGTAGCCTTGTCCGACTGGTATCACGGCGTCTTCTGTAGCCTGGCGGCTGATAACCGGCACGGCCGGGAACACCCGAAGCGTTTCGCGAACGACGTTGTCCAAGTTGGGTAGTTTCTCGAGCTCAGCCATCGAAGGCTCGTCCCCTAGCTGAGCACTTTGAAGTTCTTCGCGAAGCTTGGACTGGACTCGTGGGTGTTTGGAGAGCGCATATAGAGCCCATGTGGTCGAGGTACTGGTTGTTTCATGCCCGGCAGCGAGAAAGGTAGAGATTTCTGTTGGTGATTGTCTATGAGTACTTGCGTCATGTTGTCTGGATGTATGACTTACGGCCAAGCACTTCAGCGTCGGACATGGTCTGGTCTTCCTTGGCACCGCTAGTCGCTTGTGCCATGTTCGACTTGATGAGGAGCGAAAGAATATCGCGGTCCTTTGATGCAGCCCCATCCTTTTGTTCCTGTAGCAACATAGCCTTCTTATCTGCGACAATTTTCGCACCAATACGGCTCATGCTAAAACCCCGCGTTAATGTATTTAGGTAGATATAGTATCGCCTGAGAGTACTTACGTCTCGATGTTGGCTTTCAAGAGTCGATTCTGCTCCGTGGGCTATCATGCGTGTTAGTCAAAAAATTTAGAACACAATCGTACGCATACCATGCCTAGCAGTCGAGCTGCCAGCCCTTTCAACTTCTCATAAAACGTGTCATCTTCGTCGGTATCAAACACTTTGCTGAACGCCTTTGCAAGCGCGTCCTCGTCGCCGTCACGGAGAGAGTTGAACTCATAGCCAAACCCTATCCAATCGCCTCAGCTATAGAACCAATTTACACAGCTAGCAAAACATACCCGCCACTCCGATGATATCAAGCGTAGCGTAACTCAGCCACTGGAGCACGTCGATAGTGGTCCCTTCGAGGTTGTTGCTCATTTGGTCAAGCAAAATGTCCCGAAGCTGGTGCGTGCCGCGTCAGTTACGATAACCAACGAGAAGAGGCGAGCCATACCCGATTTGACTTTTCACAGAAAATCGGGGCCAACTCGCGGATCTGGGGTTGTCCAAAAGCAGGATTCTAGTCGAGAGTTACGTCCGATTAAATAAAGCTCCTTTGACACGCGCAGCTTGCTCACCATAATGCGACGCTAGTTCACGAAAGAATATTGAGCCAAAATTCAACATTGCAAGCAAGCAAACTCACCTGGCGCTTGTGCGTCTCATAATCTGCTGCCAACAAACCTATTCTGCAGTGAGCAACACAGCAGCCACTGGTGGATTCCGGGCTTACCCTGACCCAAAATCCTTGCCAGTCCTTGGCGGTTCCTTTCGGCCTTGAAAAAGGTGCTCGAATGAGACATGATACTAGGGAAACGAAGTACATGTTAGGTGTGATCCGCAAGACCTGAAGCCAACTTACTAGTTCATTGCGCGCATATCAATAGTCAGCAGCTGATACGACTAATTAAACAACGATAGTGTTTAGTAATTCCCTCTTCCGAAAATTCGAGTCCAACATACCCCAAAGAATCCCCAGTACCGCATCGTTTTACCGTACTTCCCAAACCAATCTTCCCATAGATACGTATTCGTCCCCCTGAGAAGCGTGAGCAGGTTGCCGAAAAATAGGCTGTCGCTCCTCGGGCCGGGCAAGTGGCGAAGCGGAGATCTCCAGCTGTTAACGAGCCAGAGTAGATCGTCGCTATGCTTGATTACAACCAGACTGCAAGCAAGACATAATGCGTTCTTAAGAGTAACAAAGTCCGTAAGACTGCTAGATAAAGTAGATGTCGCCATGAGTGATGTGCGGATGCAGAGGAAGAGGATGTTGCTGACGGTGACGGACTGCGAAGGTCTTATATAGTCCCAGAGTATAGTAAGAGATGTAGACGGCGACACTGCCAGCATGATGTATACTTAGTTCCCGCAGTCTTGGCTGATAGGGGGAGAAAGCCGCTAAGGTAGCGGGAACCGTTCGTCGTGGTTCATTGTAGATCGAACACGCCGCTGCACGAGCGGAGGCAAATGATTACATAATCACACTTGATTGGTAGACTGTATGCTGCAACCGGCCTTTACCGGCCCCGCACAACTCAGTCATCGCCGCCAGATAGCTGGAACGACTTCACGCAGTAATTCAGTACTGCGAGCCCATCAATCTGTGGCCTAAGAATAGCCTCCTGATATTGCGAGGCACACGCGTCGTGGCCAGTGACCCGAATTTCTCGGGCTGCTTTCGGGGGCGACGAACCACTCCGAAAGTTACACGTCACTATATGCTATGCTTGTTTGAGCCCGGTTACGACGTACGTGCCTCCTCTAGTACGATAGGCACCGCAACTAGCTTATAGCAAAAGGATCCCAGCACTCTGGATGTTGAATCAAGTATTCTCCAAATCGGGAATACATAAGGTCAAGAACTACTGTAGTATTTCAACGGAGATACAAAAAGGTTCCAGCTCATAGTTTAGATGTTTATGGGCACGCTGAACGTTTATGAAGGAATAGTTGACGTCATTTGAAAGGTTAATAATAGAGCGCAATACAAAGAAACTAGAGACCCCTCTAGGCCCTCACAACTGGCTTGCAGATTAATGGCATCTGGTTACCTTTCTTCGGCTGCGATTTCACGCACGGGCGAGTGACGATTCTGTTAGCAACCCCGGATCAGAGCTTAGAACTAGATGTAATTGAAACACGGCAAAATCATACCCTGTCTTTCCTTCGATTTCGATTTCGGGATCAATATCAAACTCGATTGACCGGACAAGCGAGTATAGTAGTGCTTTCATCCTGATTTACGTTCATCAGATGATGTGGGCAGAGCTTACTTCGAAGCACTCACTCAGTCACGGCAAATCGGAACCCAATACAGGATTGGTTTCCATGAACAAACCTGTAGCCGGTCAGTGATACCCTTAGGTAGCGGCGCACCAACTCACGTCATTAAATGTCCCCACACACCCGGCATCTCCTTGACCAGTGGCGGGAGGTTGTCCCAGCGTTCAGGTCTATTCGGGGCTTGTAAGCGCATTCTGTGTAGGATAACATAGAACCTACCTAAATTCCATCGCGTCCTCTCCCCATACGTCCTTGGCGCGGTTCATAGCTTGGATAGGAATCATTACGGTGTCCCATTTTTGTATCCTATCTAGTTGATCAGCCAAGTCCGCAGTCATAGCGAAAGACCCACTCGATCTCGGTACGAGCAACCCCGTAACGGTCCTTGTAGCTCTCCGCAACAGGTATAACCGCATCTTGCGCAGCTTGGCGGCTTACCATTGGTGCTGCGGGGTACACCCGAAGCACCTCGCGCACAAAGTTGTCCAGGTATGGCAGCTTGTCCAACTCTGCCATCGATGGTGCCTCGCCGAGTCCAGCGTTCAGTAGCTCCTGGCGGAGCTTGGTCTGTATGGTAGGGTGTAGCGTGAGCGCATACAAAGCCCATGTCGTCGAAGTGCTGGTTGTCTCGTGACCAGCAGCGAGGAACGTGGATATCTCTGCAGCACCCGCCAAGTATTAGCATATATGATATTGTGTGGACGAATTGCATGACGCACGGCCGAGAACCTCTTCGTCAGACATAGCTTGATCACCATTGGTTCCTTGTGCCATGTTAGACTTGATGAGGAGCGAGAGGATATCGCGTTCTTTTGAGACGGCTCCATCCTTTTCTTCCTGGAGCAACATAGCCTTCTTGTCCTCTACAATCTTTGTACCAATACGCTTGGTGCTAAGGAGGAATATACAATCAGAGAGATTCGCGGAGATTTGGCCGTGAGCACTTACGTTGTGATATTTGCGTCAAAACGTCGAGTGTCTTCCGTCGGCTAGCAAGGCAGTCAGGTTAAATCATTGTAAACTCCGCAAGGAAACGTACAATTCCCAAGGCTTGACAGGTTATTGCCTTAATTACTATGAGCGTCGTTACTTCTTCATCTGAATCAAAGATCTTTGCGAAAGCTTTCGCGAGTTCATCTTCATCCCCGTCTTGGAGCGAGTTGAACTCGTAGCCAAACCCTACGAGAGCATATAGGGTCAAACGAACATTTACGTGTATACAGAAAGAGCGTACCAGTTGTGCCAATTATATCAAGGGTGGCGCGGCTCAAGCCTTGGAGGACATCAATAGTTGTGCCCTCAGGGTTACTGTTCAGGAGATCAAGCCAGATATCTCGAAGCTAATGGACACGTTAGCCACCCACCCAACAGTCGCGGTTTGGACGCACCTGGTTCGCCTTTTCACAGAAGACAGGAACTAGAGCTCGGATTTGGGGTTGCCCAAAGGACGGGTTCTCCACGGCCCGAGTATGAGCATAAGTATCGATATCTGCAATAACTCACAACTTACCATGATCCGGCGCTACACAAACTCAGTTAGGAAATTCTAAAAAAAAATCGAAGGAAACAGATCGGGCTCACTTGTCGCTTATGTGCATCTAAATCTGCTGATAACAAACCTGCAGAACGCTGAGCGGTCTAGTAACCCGGGAAGCTTCTGTTATATCTTACCGGCACCTAAAGCCCGTGCCAGAGCTTTACGGTTCCGCTCAGATTTCGGAAATGTTGTCGAATGAGACAACACACTAAACGCGGCCCGGATGAGATGCGCAGTTGAGCTTCTCGTGTTCTCATCACTCACAAGTTAACAGCGCGCATATCGAGAGTGGCAAGTTGGTAAGACTACTTGCACGGTAACGTTCGGTTAGACTCGTATTCTCAAGACACAGGAGCAACACACCCCGAAGAAACCCCTATACCGTAGAGTCTTCCCGTATTTCTCAACCCATTCTTCCCACAGCGTAGAGTTCTGCGCCTTGACGAGAGACATCAGGTTCCCAAGGATCAGATTCTCATTTTTAGGGCCAGCCAGATGTCGAAGTGGGGATCTCCAGCTGTTGATAACCCAGAGGAGATTGTCTCTGTATTTGACGATTGCCACAGTGCAAGCCAGACAGAGTACATTCCGTACGGTGAGGTGTTCAACAAGCGAGCTCAGGTGAACTGGTGTTGCCATAGTGTAATAGTGGAATGAATATTCAAAAATTCCCAAGGTTTCGCCGAGATATTCAAGTTATGCTCCAATCATAGTATGGATCGACGTGTTCGTTGTCGTGGCTGCGTGCCAACTGCCGAGTTGGCCGCTTGAAGTAGTTGACGCCCAATCACGTGACATAACAGGCACAGGATTACCAGCTGATTCATACATCTACGCGCGCTGCACGGGGGTGCCCAAAGCGAAATCACGTATTTTGTGATTGGCTCCTGCCGTTGTGTCTCATCACTGCGCATATATCGATCCTGACTGCGCAGCTGCGACGCAGCACACTCGCTGCGTCCGCAACGCTTACAGTCTCGACCTTCAACTCATTTGTGACCGTCGAGAGGGTTACAGTCAGGTTTCACATACTAAAAAGTCAAAGTCGGGAAGGCACGGCGCCCATCACTGACCAGGCGCTTACATGCACTAATCAATGGCTGTCGATTGCTACGACGTCACAAACCACGCATTTGGATCATCGAAGCTACTGCGTAGCCAAATTCGTATTGAACAATGCGTTTGAATATGCTGATCTTTCATGCTTCAAATTGCAAAACTCTGAGTCGATTTGATGGTTGTTGTAAACGGAATTTACATAAATACAGTAACCTAGGCAAGGGCCCGTTATAAACCGACCACAGTGTTCTTCAAGGTCAGAGACATTTAGATATACATTTCGAGTCTGGTTTCTGGATGAGAACGTTAAGAAATCGCTAATGGTTTACTTCTTCGGAATAGCCAGCTTCGGGGGCAAAGCGGAACAGGTAAAGCGTAAGCAAACCTAGGCTCCCATGACTGGCTTGCAAACCAACGGCATCCGGTTGCCTTTCCCCGGATGTGATTTCACGCACGGCCGAGTTACGAGTCTGTTGGTTGTGGCTCGATTAATGCTCAAAATGTCGGTGTATTCTAAAAACATACCCTGTCTTTCCTACAATTTCGAGTGTGGGGTCAAGCTCAAATTCAATGGATCGGACTAGTGAGTGAAGCAACGCCTTTATCCTAAATTCCGCCCAATCAACTGACAAATACGGGCTTGCTCTGGTGCACTCACTGGGTCACAGCGAACCGGTAGCCGATGCAAGATTGGTTTCCGTGGATGAACCTACAGGCTGGTCAGTAATTATCATAGCTGTATTAGTGTACTGGCTAACGTCATAATATTTCCCCACACGCCCGGCATTTCTTGTACCATCGGTGGGAGATTGTTCCAGCGCTCCGGCCTATATGAATCTCATAAGTCCACTGTATCTTGGTCATAAACGCAAACCATACTTGAATTCCATCGCATCTTCCCCCCATACGTCTTTGGCGCGATTCATAGCTAGGATGGGAATCACCACGGTATCCCCTTTTTGTATCCTGTCAGGGGGTTAGCCACATGATTACATAAACCCGGATCGGGACCCTTGCCTGATTTCCGTCCTCGCAATCCCGTGACGATCCTTGTAGCCTGCCGCAACCGGTACGACAGCGTCTTGCGCGGCTTCGCGAGTTACCATCGCGCCTACGGCATACACTCGAAGTGCTTCACGGACGAAGTTGTCGAGATACGGCAGCTTGTCTAGTTCCGACATCGATGGCACTTCGCCGAGTCCAGCGCTCAGAAGTTCTTTGCGCAGCTTGTTCTGCACAGTCGGGTATAGCGCGAGCGCATACAATGCCCAACTCGTTGAAGTACTGGTCGTCTCCTGACCGGTGGAGAGAAACGTCGAGATGTCTACAACCCATGCCCAAGGTTAATGTATATGATACTGTGCAGATGAATTGGGTTACATACGGCCAAGGACTTCCTCATCAGACATGGCTTGGTCACCATTAGCTGCTTGCGCCATATTTGACCTCATAAGAACCGAAAGAAGGTCGCGCTCTTTCGAAGCAGCTCCGTGCTTTTTTTCTTGCAATAACATCGCTTTTTTATCCTGTACGACCTTCATGCCGATACGCCTCGTGCTAGGGTGTGATATAAAGTCAGTAGGGACCTCCTATGTCCAGCTTTGAAGCTTACGTTGCCAGGATTGCTTGCATATACCGAATCTCTTCAGTCGGCTGATACAGGGTCAGGCTCAAATCTGGTAAGCCCCAAGAAATAACGTACGATTCCCAATACCTGACAGATCATCGCCTTGATAGCCATGAACGTCGTCGTTTCTTTGTTCGTCTCAAATACCTTCGAAAACCCTTGCGCGAGCTCATCTTCATCCCCGCCCTGAAGCGAGTTGAACTCATAACCAATCGCTACCAAGCATAATATCAAAACGACACTTATAGGTGTGCGGAGCGGAGATATATACCCGCCATGCCAATACTGTCCAGAGTAGCACGACTCAAACCTCGAAGGACATCGATAGTCGTGCCTTCAGGGTTGTTATCTATGAAGTCAAGCCACAAGTCCCGAAGCTAAAATACAAGTGATGGAATTAGTTGGTGTCTCGGCGGGATGATTTGGACATACCCGGTTCGCGTTTTCACAGAAGATTGGGACTACAGCTTGGATTCGAGGTTGCCCAAATGAAGGGCCCTGCGTGGTTCGGGCATTAATATAGGTATTGGCATTTGCAAATATTTGTAACTTGCCACAGTCTGACGCTATAAATGTCCAATTGGCAGGTGTTAAGTATAAATAAATCGAAGAAAGTAAATGGACGTACTTGGCGGTTGTGCTCGTCGACTTCCACAGATAGCAGACCTACAAATAGTTAAACCTGATGACTTGCAAGCACTCTTATGTTATCTTACCAGGACCGAAAATCATTGCTAAGGCCTTGCGATACTTTGCGGACCTCGGAAATACTGCCGGTTGGGATAGCATACTAAATGTAGTTGAAGTGAACGCCCGGACTATCCCCGTGCTCTTTACTCACAAGTTCATGGCGCGCATATCGAGGGTCAAAAGTTGATAGGACTTCCCGTACGATAATTTCAGATCAGCCTCGCATAGTCTGGAACGGAAAGACAACTTACTCCAAAGAAGCCCCTAATCCGCATAGTCTTCCCGTATTTTTCGACCCATTCCTCCCAGACGGTGGAGTTCTGCGCCCCCATTAGGTACCCCAGATTCCCGGCGACCAAACTATCGCTTTTGGGGCCAGGCAAGTGGCGGAGTGGGGATCCCCAGCTATTGATAACCCGGAGGAGGCTGTCTTTGAACATGAGAAACAAGAGAGGGCAAAGCAGATAGAGCACATTTTGGACTGTAATGTGCCCGATGAGCGAATCTAAGTGGCTTGACGCTGTCATGAGATAATGTTCAAATGAAGCCATTCAGAGGTGTTAGAGGGGAACTTGGGTGCTGGAGGGAGGTTTTAGGGCTGGGGTCAACGTGTTCGCAGCCCTGCTGGCGTGATCCTCGGGGTTGGTCGCCTGGCCGGGTGATGGGCGATTGATGGGTGCTTTGCGGTGGATCAGGTGCAACATGTGCCTTATCTGTGCTTCTGCGAACGCTGCGCGTCAACCTACGAGCGAATCAAAGCACTAGGATTTAGGGTTGGCTAGTTTGATTCGGTACTCCATGCATTATCGTCACGCATACATCCAACCCAGCTGTGCGGGCTGCGGCCCGGAACACCTGCCTGCCATCGTGCATTATTCTAGCCGCCGCACCATTTGTGCCCTTCAAGGGCTGCAATAAAGTTCCACACACCAATGGGCTATAAACGGGTTGGCCGATCCTATTCAATGGACTGCGCCGGCCTTTGGCTTTACGATTCTAGATTCAGCCCCAACGGCGGAAAGAGCAGAACGAAGAGCAAGCGGCTCCGTCGAGCGCATCCCCCCACGCTAGAGCGGGCACTTTGCAGGAGGATAGATTATGCGCGAGCCAGCAATAGTTCCACGATTGTTTCGCGCGGCTTACCGATGCATGTGTGGGTGAATCTTCGGCGCATCGGACTCTTCACAGTACAGCACAGCCTAATGGGGCATAACAAAGCCAAACGTGCCTGTGGCGCATGGCGGTAACGCGGTTCATTGGTGGCTTTGACTTTACTTTTCAACCACATCCGGACTTAACTTATGTCCCAGACCAGTGATCTCATTCGCGTCGTCTGCATTTCGGACACTCACAACGCCCAACCACCTATTCCTGATGGCGACATTCTCATCCATGCCGGGGACCTGACTGGTTCTGGCACTGCCGACGAACTGCGCAAAGTCGCGGAATGGCTTTCTTCGTTGCCCCATCCTACCAAGCTCGTAATCGGCGGAAACCACGACCGGGGGTTGGACGCCAAGCTTCGTCAGGCCAAGCGAAATCCTGCTGAAGATCCCGAAATAGACTGGCCAGCGCTTGGTATTATTTACCTCGAACACTCGGCTGCTCAAATAATGGTTCGTGGTCGTCAATTACGCGTTTTTGGATCTCCTTTCACGCCTGAGCTTGGGCAATGGGCGTTTCAGTATCCTCAGGCGCATCTGCTTCCCGAACGCGCTCAGGCGGTTTGGGAGAGCATTCCACTCGACACGGATATCCTAATTACCCACGGCCCTCCTTTTAATCACCTCGATATGACTACGCGTGGTAAATCTTGCGGCTGTCCGGCTTTGCTCGATAGGATGTGGCGTGTTCAACCCTTGTTGCACGTTTTTGGGCACATTCACGAGGCGAGGGGGATAGAAACCTTGGATTGGAGCTTGGGGCAAAAGATGAAGCAGGCTTGGGTTGAAAGCGACAAGAAGGCGCTGGGTGCAATATCTCGGTTTGCCAAACTTGCCTTGGACAAGGGACTTAATGGGAGCAGGTGCTCGACAGTGCTCGTGAATGCCGCGATTCAACCTCCTTATTGCGTAGGAGATTCATTGAACGAAGCGCAAGTAGTTTTTGTGTGATTTTAATTTTCAGGAGTCGAGGGAGCGTTTCGTTGTGACGTGTGTATCGTTGTATTTACAACTTAGCATGTGACT
>WSTG01000915.1:0-12749 GCA_019616325.1 Ceratobasidium sp. 394
TGGCCGGCGAGCCGATCGTCCAGAATAAAATCTCGTATCGTCCTCGGGCCGCATTCCTGTGACTTTTCATGCACAAAAAACATATTAGTCTACGATAAGTGTGTAAGTATTATGAACGCGGCGGAAAGCCGGTAGAATACCCACTAGGTCGGTTCGAAGGCAGGAGCATATGACGAAGGTTGTAGCTCTTCGAATGATTGTGGTTTGGGGTCGATGCGTGATGAGGGATGGTCTGACGGAAAACGAAAATCAAGCGGCTACGCCGAAACGCCCCGCCTATTGGTCTTCTATATTCGGAGTTCAAGATGAGTAACCTTGGCCAAGGATAACAGATATACCGATGTTTCTATCTTGAATGTATGCGTGAATTGTGCTTGCTAATTTGCAAACTCGGCTCAGCCAGAGAAGCTAGCTCCATCACCATTTCTGTCCTTGATTTCCAGCGCCCTATCTTTCAGAGTTCCTACGATAACGGGGCACCGATAGCGTTCGGTGCACTAGGCAGAGGCAAAGTGGCTTAGGATCGTCAAATAGGGATTAAAATAGTCTACTTGAAAGGTATGGCTCAATAATAGGGGTTCGAAATCCAAGAACAGATCTAGGCACGTACCCATACTCATGTTACTCCATATATGGCCATTTTCTATGGTTTTTGATGCGGATTTCAAGTATTAGGTTGCAGGTCTGAACGACCCAAACCTGTTTTAAATGCATTCAGCGCTATTGCGCTACGCTCAGGTTTTGGGGTTGATACCAACGCGCGGTGAATTAGGCCGCACATGGTTTACTTGTGTATCCCAAATCCGGCCTTTCAGCCAGTTACGTCTCATTTTCGGTTCTGGGAGGTGAGCATAGCGGTTAAGCGACTTGCTCTGTATGTAACTACCATTTCTGTACTCTCACTTGACTCATGGCTATTCTTTAGCATACGTGGTGGGCCCGGTTCAACTAGGAGTTTAGGTGGCGCTCCAGAGATGTGCCACAAAAACGTCATAGTTGTGTTTGGCATCATTTACGATAACGCCTGGCGCTTGTGAGGCGTAACCTGCACCAAGCCGCCACCGGTTCATTTCTTCCAACTATTTCTGAGCTCAAAAGTAGGGGTCATGGGCGCATACACGGTAATCGCAAGCTACTATAATGGTGAACATCACGTCGCAATGGTCAAAAATACCAGTTGAGACATATTTTGCCACAGGACGATTTTACGATATCTGGGTCTTGTACGATGCTTCGAACCCTCTGGCAGTCATACAAATGCTCCAGCAGATTCCGAACAACCCCTCAGAACGGAAAGGTTTGGCTATTCCGGGCTGGTTGTCCAGATCTGGGCGTTAATTATATCCCATCCTCAGTCTGGATTGAGACTCAAAGGAAACAACTGGGAGATTTGGAGCCTAATGTTCAGCGGAGCAAAGCTGGTTAGTCGCTGTGTTATTTTTCCTTCGAAACCCCCTGGCTCAAGAATGAAGTAGAGGTCATGATCAAGGAAAACAACTGTCTCATCCCAGGTGCAGGTTTGTTCGAGGCTTCATATGTCCTCGACTTCGATAACGAGGTCTTTACCGTCCACGGCACTATTCATTTCTCTCTCCATCATCTTCCGCTCGACGCCTGGCAAGGATATGTAGGACACTCGAGGAGTGCGCCTAACTATCTTGTGCGCAGCTGCCTGAAATCGAATACGCCTTTGGAATGTATCGGAGCGGTCTCTCGCTGGTCGAAGCTGTCACTGGATACCAATCGAATTGACGAAGATTACGAGTACTTGCGTGCGATAGAGACTCAGGCGAGTGACTGGGGTGTACCTGGCTGGGATGAGCTATCGGTGTCTCAGACGCTATGCACGAAGCTAGTGCAAGCTATCTTGACCGATCACGCCGACATCTTCACGAACCCCGACGTAGCCGACCAGAGGAGCATGCACAACCTGTGCTGTTGGCAACTCGTCTCTGCCGCTGCCCCCTCTCTGCTTGTTTGCCCCCCAATGGCCCAAGCTCAGCTAGATCTCCCCAATACACTAGTAGCTCCACGATTTCAACTTGGTAGCTGGCACGCGGGTCCTCATTTTTTCGAAGGCAACATCCGCATGCTGGAGGGTTTGGAAAAGTATCAGTTGGAGTTCTACCAAGAGATGCAGGAGAGAAAAATGAATGCTTGGGATCATGTCTACTGGACTCTACGTGGCTGTCTTATTATGTTCTGCCCACGGCTCGACACCCCTGATCACGTCAAGGTTGAAATATTATCTACAGTTGCTGCGTTGAGAAGGTCACCATCCGGAAAATCCGTGGCAGTAGTCTTCTCCGGCAAACACGTTATAGCCGTATCCGTTGACGATGGTGTTATTCGCCACAGCCCTCCATTGCTCGTACACGATCTCAAGATGAACCTCCAGGACGGCGCTCTTCTGCTTGTTCATTTGCTCAACCCTCAACCCGGCAATAAGACGTATCACCATCTGTCCCAGCGGTGGGAGCCGGAGTTCAAAGGTCCTAGCGGCGTGTTTCCGGGCGAGATCTTGACAGAGATTATTCATTACGCGGACTACGAGGCCTGGTCACTGTTTTTCCAGGTTTCTTATTATACTCGTTCAGTCTGTTTGTCGCACCCGCGTGTAAACGACTCGATTTTGCTCCGAGCGGTCGACGGGGGGTTTATGGTTCGGGATAGAACCACGGGCTACCAACATGCTGCGCACATGACGCGGGTGGACTGGAAAGTCCACAAACATCTCGACTCGACATTTCATGTACGCCAGGCAGGTCTCGCGACCCAAGCACAAGCGGAGGCTCCATTCACGGTCCTATCGCCCAACCAATATTTGTACAAGCATTTTACACCTTCGCACAAGGAAGCGAATATGACTTGCGTCACAAACCTGCGGCTGCTTGGGATTTGGGGTCGGTGGATCGTAGAAGATGGGGTAGCCGGAAACGAGCACTGGGCCGCTACACCTAGACGTCCCGCATATTGGCGGCCCATCCTGTTTGAGCATATAAATGTTCTTGGCCTGTGAATGTAGCCGCTTGTAGGGTTAACATCCTGTTATTACGCTCTCTTGTCGAGTTAGCAATGTACTGAAAAGAAATGCAATTTGAGCTACCTTGGTGCTTACCGAGGGACCTGCTCACGGATCATTTGCTATAGATTTAGCAGCATAACCGGGCTCAACCAGCACTAAAACCAAGGCGGGCTTCCCTGCCCATAGTGAGTTAGGTTCGTAGCATACGTCGCGAGCAGGCGTAAGCGACGCCTGCAAGCAGTTGCGAATAGCATAAACCTGATGCAATACCGTAAATGATATTACCAAGCCTCCTAATATAATATTCGACTCACGGCTCAACGACAAAAGCAATACTAAACTGAGTCCCGTATTTAGAGCAAGGTGAACATGCTGTGGTTACTTGGCCGGGCGAATCTGAAACCAAGGCAGGTAAACCAGCCTCACACCTATAAAAACCATACAAAGGGCCGTCCAACTTTGATTATTATGCTAGGTCTGTTGTCGCCGAGCAACAATCATGCAGTCGTAACTGCGTGCGGCCCAACCAATTGTTACGGATGGTAAGCAAAAATAACTCCGTTTTGGCTCTTTGGGGCGACTGGCTTTCATGATAAACGTGCCGGTACTCTAGGAAAAAGTCCGAATGGACGGTTTCCCAAGTCAAGCGATGTGGTATAAAGAGCGCATATATTGAAGTGTACTAAAGATACTCGTTTCGCAAGAGGACGCGAAGTAAAACTTATTCCATTGCACACATATTCCAAGTAGACATTATCTAACCTTGAGGTATCTGCTAGTGGTGATTCGTTTGGGCCCAAGGAAATCAAATACGCGAACCTGGAATAACGTATACGCCACCGCCGTAAGTTGCACCCCGTCATCTCTTTGCTCAGCCATTAGCTGCGAGTGTGTACTATCACGGGCGAATAGCCAGCCAGTGACTTGGGCGGAGGATGCGTAGCGTACTCTGTCGGCTAATTGGGGTATATGCGTTTCAATAGATCTTCAAGTGCTATCGTCAGATTCGGCACGTCTCACAGTCTTTTCAGATCAAGGATAGAGGATAAAGCAATAATTGGTCTATAAAGATATTGATTTCGAGAAAGAGAATTGTCATGAGGGGACATAAAAACGTACAAATTATCAACAGCGAAACAAGAAAACCAAAATCCAAGAGCATAATGCTTATCCTCGCGCAACCTCCCCAAATGCCCTCTGCACACTCAGACAAACCGCTCCCCAAAAATGATAATACCCGAACATCCAGCTAAACGAAAAACAAAATACCCAACTCAAACCGCACTCGAGTGTCTCCGGTCCCCTGTCTTGGTCGCACTCTTCCGTCGCACACCGCCGCTATGCGGAACATACTCGTCATCCGCGTCTTCATCCTGGTCCTCCCCATCCTGTAAACCCCAAGAAGACGGGACAGCGCGTCGTCGCCGGGCGGTGCGGACTGTAACCGCCGCATCATTACTCGCAGATTCGGACGCGACCTCGGGTTTAGCTGTAGCAGCTTCGGGTTTGGGTGATGGGTCGAGTAAGGCTGGCATGGGCGAGTCGGGTGGAGGAGATGGACCTCGAGTGGCGGAGGATGAGGAACGTGGCTTCGCAGCTGGTATGGATATACGGGGACCGAAGCTCGTGGCGTCTGGGTCAGGTTTCCGCATTTTCCTGTAATGTATCTGTCTTTAAGTAAATTATCTTGAGGCAGCAAGAAGTAGACCCACGTGTTAAGCTTGGGCTCGGCATAATTGATATTCTTTCGCACTCGCCGCTCCCGTCCTCCAGCAACAGGATCGTCTTCAGCCGCGCCCGGGATCGGGGTGAGTCGACCAGAACCAGAGGTTGGTGTGGGTATGAGCGTCCGGCTAGGAGGTTTAGTTTTGCTAACGGCTAGTGTGCCAACATAACTTATTGGAACTGTAAATTGTTCGTCGTAATCAAGATGGTGACATTGAAAGAACATATCAACGTACCAGGTTGGTCCTCCACAATCTTCCCCCTGTCCTTTTTGAGACTGTGCGAAGCGGTTCGTCGCGGGGAGTTGGTGACATCCTGCAATTTGGCCGCATTCGCAACGACACGGGACTGAGCATGCTGGAGTGGTTTGAACGGCTGGTTCTCCCCTTCCCTTTCGCTCGGGTCGTCTAAGTCCCGCGCATCGACAATTACGCCAACCGAGTTGATCGCGTCGTCTGGGTCGCTCTCCACGAGTTTCCGTTTCCCTCGTTTGAACTCGGACGAGGAAGTAGAAGAAACGCTGGAAGGCTTGGATTTGGGCTTTATCGATGGTTCGAAAACGTCCGCGTTCTCCACTGGACTTGTCTCTTGATCAATATCCTCCTCGCCCTCCAACGTCAGAACAGCCGCACTCCGAGTCAATAAACCAGATTGCCTCCTTGCCGGCCGCCGAGCTTTGGGCTCCACCTCGGGCTCTATATCCATGTACACAGGCGCAGCCACACGATGCGCCCCCGGGGTTGCTCGTTGTGCAGCTACGCGTGCGTGGTGCTCCATCTCGCTGTCAGAACCTTCGGTTCCAGCCCCAGAACTTCGTCGTCGTTTGTGTGGGGTTTCAGAAGTTTCTATCAGAGACGCGAATTCTGGTGCTCGTGCGACTGCGAGGCGGGTGCTGGGCGTAGGATGAACGGGGCCAGTGATACGGGTAGGGGCTGTAGTTGGGCTGCTCGAGGGAGGCGTAGGTATTGATTGTGGAGAAGCATGGGGTGACTGTGTCGGTGCGAGGATGGCGTCTCGGATTATAGCGAGCTGGCGCAAGGCTTCGGCGGTCTGGTTAAGGATAACACATCAGCGGGTGGTGAAGGACGTCCGTAGTGGCAACTCACCGCCGCATCGAGAAGTGCCGTGGCGTGGGCATTGCGCCCCTTTCCCTCCCGCTCCCGCTTAAGCTGCGCGACAAGGTTGAGATTCGCGCCACGAAGCCGGAGGTTCTCGACCTGAAGTTTTGATATTTGAGCATTAAGCTCCTCTATTCGAACCGATAGGGTAGAATTGAGCTTGGTAACGTGCTTGTTCACAAGGAGATACTTCTTCTTGACTACTCGGAATTAGCTGTTTTGCCCCGAATTAGACAAGGGGCGAAACTTACAGTTTTCAAACTCCATCAGCGCGTCGTTCTGCGCGACATAAGTCCGCGACTCCCGCCTGGAGGCCATGACACTAGAGCCCAGTCGTTGTTAGCGTCGATCTCAAGTATGAACATACGGTCACGTGACACGTGGTTTCGTGCTTGCGTAACAAGCCCCATAAATAAACCCCGTATCGAGATCATAGGCAAACAAACCGCACCCGCTGCTCTCGATGCACCGTTCATCGTAGCCTGGTGTGTGCATGTTCTTGATTGTAACAGTGCAACGAAGTATTCTTGCTAGGTTGGCCCACGGAGGAGTTTTAAAACAATTAGCGGTCCGCGCACGACGCGATCTTTGAATTGCGAATATCGCGCACGCGACTCGCAACTTGGCGGGCCAATACAGTAAATGTTCACGTATTTGACGAATTATTCAACACAAATTAAACCCTGCTCCCGTCCTAGAAGCCAAACTCGGCCCCAAGCACGAAAACCGAGACAATATGCACTTGACCATATGCAGAGTACATAGTGACACCACAAACGGGTACTAAGCACTCCGGATTCCAGCCGCAGATATTCTCAGATGGCACATGACTGTATTCAGCTGATCCACCCACGTTCTAACTGGCTGATCTCGGCCATATCCTGGGACTATCGGTCTTTCAAACCGTGCGTTTGGCCGGAAGGCATATATGTATCTAGCCGTGTGTTAGCCCCAGAGGTTTTCTGCTGCCCTTGCAACAAAAGCCAACATACCTCGCTACCTCAGCTAAATATATGGTAATTCCTCTAGCCCCGAAGGTTCGAAGCCGACAGTCAATGACGATCGGCTCGGCGACAGTAACCGTACGGGGCACCCCAGGGATTTGATTTAGCTGAAGCGTCGACAACGAAAGCCGCCGTAGACGCCGTAGTGAAGTGGTGATAGTGTATAACTCTTGTAACGTGACATCTTGCTGCTTCAGTTCAAGCTCTTCGAGATGAAGGACAGCAGCTAGGAAGTGTTCCCATCGGATCTCTGGCTGATCTTGCTGCATCCCAGCGTCCGAGATTTTGTAGATTGTGGTTCCAGGGTTGAACCGGATACCGCAAAAGTTCAGACGCCGTAGAGGCAACCTACCGAGAATGTCGATTATAGGCCAAGAAAGCGGAACGAAACGCTCCACCCCAGGGTCTATGGTAAGATCGACTAGATACGGAGTGTGCTGGCCAAAGCATTTGAGCGCGGAGATTGATGGGAAATGAGTGAGGAGAACCTCTTCGTCGCATCGAGATTCGTCAACCTTCATGCTAGCTTTAGCCAACTTTTGAAAGAGCGGAACAGGTGTAAGAATACGTTGGAAAAAGGACGGACGAGTTCGGTCCAGTCGTAAGTTCCTTAGCGAAGCAAACGAGCCACTCGGCAGGTTAATCGGCGGTGGCTGTAACTGAGATCGATAGTGCTGATTAGAGTAGAGAAATAGGGTTTCGAGATGCGGCATTTGACCCAAGACTTGCAGAGCGGCCTGATTAATTTCGGGCACGCAGGTCGACAGAGAGCGAAGGTTTGACAAGGAAGAAATCTTGTGTAGGCCAGCTAAATGCAGTATATAATTAGGATCCTCTTCGTCGTCCAGTCCCAGCTCCAGTAAAATCCCTCGTCCCCAGGCCTCTCGCCCAGTCATGATGTGGTTAAATGAGGCGGTATTAGACTCGGAAGAAAATAATTGTAGAGCCTCGAGCTGTGGGCATGCCCTGACAATCTTATCAACCCAGTTTAGGTAAGCTTCTGGATGGAGTGTCGCATGAGGGCTTGGACAGTCGAACCCGCTGCTACCCCGTTGATCCGCCAATAGCATCTTGATCTCTCACAGGTTAGGTGCCAGCAGTCCAGAGACCCAGTGGATGAATTCTGTCCTTGCGGTAGTGTAGGTGTAAATGAGCAATCGTTCTAGGTTAGGTAGTAGGAGTTCCGGAGATGATTGAATACCATGGTTTGGAAGGCTGCCCGGAGAATTCGCTGATAATAGCTCTGTCGCTCTGAGCACCTTGATAAACGGGGAATAGATCCCAAATCGAGTCAGGTCGATCGAAGGAGGAAACCTTAACATCTACGAGTGGTATATTGGTAAAGGAATGAATGTTATCTGGAATTGGCTCACATCATAACTTTGCACAAAAATACTCCCAAATCGCGATATATATGAAGACTTTTTTGCGCTGCTTTTCACGCTTACTTCTGGAATCAAGAGTAGGAGATGCTTTAGGTCGACGTCTTCCCAGATAAGTGGCGCTACATAGACGAAGGTATCGCGAGAGAGACACAACAGTTTGACGCGGTCGACCTTGTCCAAAATATCGTAGATAAGAAGAAATAGTTCGGGTATCGCCAGCACAGAATGCGCAGCATGGTCACGTTTAGATCGTGCGGGCGTTGGCATCAAGGCGGTAGATAGAATATAGATATACTAGTCGGTACTTTGCAGTTGGGAAGATTATGAACACGGCCCGTCGTGGTACACACCAAAAGACCACGCGCGGCCCTTGGGCGCTATTTTGCGGTGCCGTGATCGACGCTTGTGAGGCAAACATTGACATCATCGCGGGTTCATCAGTTACAGTACTCCGCAGCATCTCAAGCGATTGGAGAACACAGTTTCAAACTAGCTACACTAGGTTTTAGCGATTATCTTAAGACAGTAGTATTTAGAAACTTTGTTACCAGAAACTCGAGGCGCATATATGAGCAAGATAACGAGACCTTTACTCGAGACTACAACCAGGCTATTTACTAGATTAGTTGTATACTTACCTGATGACGCATGTGTTAATGCCTCTATTTTATTCGGCTGCTGCGATAGGTGACCTATGCAAAGCTCATGGGATCGTGCTTACATGGCCATAGTGCATTGCGATAGGCTCTCAGCATGCGCTGTCTGGTCGTGCTTGAGCGGGACCCGGATGCTTTTGGAGTCTCAATCTTCCACTGCGCGTCCATAGCTGGGCCAATTGTCCGGAGACTTACTCGATGTCCGAGCAGAATTGGAGCGTCTATCCTTAGTCAACCCGTCAGGAGTAGTGGTTTCCGAGCGGGCTTGGCATGTTCCTGTCGCGTGTGCAGTTCAAGTACGGCCGTAAAAGTATCCCGTCAGTCGTAGACTGCTCACCGTTAAGCTGATATCTCCCAGAGCCTGCTGAACAACTGTCCGCGTCTTCGACATCTTGAGCATTCTTATTGTCTGGTGAGCATATATTTTATGCCCCGCCTGTATTGTAACCTCCTACTCTCCCCTTTTGACTGTCCCTCTTTATGTAGTGTCATACCATAAAGCCACGCCTTCTCGCAACAATGAACTTCACAATTCCAAAAAAAAAAACCTCCTACTCACTCACAATTTTTATCTTCAAGTTACTATCCTTGGTAAATCTCAACCAACTGGCATGACCTTGCGCGGCATCGATAGCACTGTTAATGTAGATCCCTTCACACAACTCTTTTGCTAGGGCTTCCGTTCGCTTCTAGAGAAGAACCCGTTTTCCAGGCCAGGTGGCAAGAGCGTTAAAGTCACGGAGCTACCTGAAGACTTCGGAGCCAATCAGGACTAAGGCTTGTTATTGTAACATAAATCGGTTGTTTGGTCATAGTCGTAACTAAGCATGTTCAATTACTAGTGTGTTTGTTTTTGCCTGCCTTGAAACTCAATTCTGCAGGTATGATGACGGCCAGAGTGAGGAACAACAACATGAACCTCTCTTTATTGTACTACGTTGTGTACTCGTCCTTGGTCTTGGAGAGTATCATTCAGGGACACGAGATTTCCCATGCTTTAGTAAACCCTGTGCGGTGACAACCCGCTCCAATTGTGCCAGGTTGTCCGCCCGTATCGCAGGTCTTCCCCACATTCACGAAACCCTTCACCGAGCATCCACCAAGGCTCCCGAGGAAGAAAGACGACATGCAGTTATCGGGAAGCTGTACGCATCTCTTTTGCCCAGCTCCTACGCTTACACCACTGGTCGACTGGCTTTCATCAGCATCATCGCACTGTGTGTTATCCCAGCAATGCCATTCTATGAGCTTTGTAGCCTGAACACTTGAAGGGAAGTTATGTCAGCTGCAGGAACAAGAGGGGTAGAGGTTAAGCATACCCGCAGTCGGGTCCAATACATGGAGACGTCAAATCTTGTCTAGTAGCGCTGCTCGATAACGCCATCTGCCCGTGAGCGCCTAGGGTAAATCTGCCTCAATGATGCACTTATGGAATTGTCTTACATAACTCTCACCGTTATTCTCGGCCAACGTCAAAGCCGAGACGGGCGTGGAGGACAAAAGGGCAACAATAATAACACCAAGCTTGGAGAATGGTAACATGACTATCGAGGACGTGGTATCTGTGCTTGGGGCTGGGGAAAATGACTGACCCTTTTGTCTGTTTTCTGAACCCAGGTGTTGCGGCAGCTGCCGACGGATTCCGGATCGGATAGAGGTCGTCCGATGTTTGACGGCGTTTGGATTCAGGTCTGTCGAAACCTAACCACAGTATCCACAAGCGCATCTTCCGGTGCGGCAACACCCCACGCGACGACAAGCGCGCTGTCCTGTTCGGAGAGCATATTCCGACTCGGATTGACCATGTCCGTACGAATTTGAGAACGCGCACGTGGGGTTAGAAGGATGCCCGAAAACGGGATGTGTAGGTAGCCTCTCCAACTTTTTTCCGAGGTCTCTGTGACCTACGAGACGAAGCGTCGGCAGCACTAGAATCAGTAAAACGGGACACAGGCTCCTAGAGTTGGCGGGCGGTAGATTGCGCGGACCCGGAGATCTCTCGCCGCCACCGGGGGAGAAAAAGAGGACAATTGGGCAAACGGCAAGCCTGGTGGGAGAAAAAATACAAAGAACTGTGAGTCGAGGACGACGCGGGAGAGGAAGAAGCACGAGGAGAGCGGAGGGGGAGCGCGACTTATATACACGAGTGGACAGGGGGATCGTGACGGCTCCAAGCCTAGCGGCTTGATGCGCATATATCTTATTACGGGGCTTGCGCTCGCTGCGATAGCCCAACGCAGTCACGTACCACGTTTTTTTATTGGTACGCTGCTCTTTGCACATTTAGGCTACTTATGATAGATCCGATTCGTGTTTAGTTGAGAAGATGTCTCGCCGTCACCTCCTTCGCGACGATGATTACAAATACGTCAATAGGTGGGGCGAAGTGCGCGGTGGCGGCGCTGTTCAATTGCCTGTCGACAATCCTTACAACAAGGACGCCCATGGTGGCTACACTGCCTCTCAGCGCAGACACTCCCCTGCCTCGCGCCGTCCCCCTGAACGTAGACGCCATTCTCCGGAACGTAGACACTACTCCGACCGTGATGGGGGCGAGGGAGAAGAAGATGGCCAGAAGCTGAATATCTGGACAGTATGGTAGTCCTATCGTCTCATAATCCGTATACGGAGGAAGGCGGGGGAATGATCGCCGCTTGGGTGGCGACGCACGAGCGACCAATGTGGGAGAGCGGAGGATCAAATGGGTTAGGCTCAAGGCTTGCCTGCTGGCTCCGTTGTAACAGCACCTGGCCTATGCCAAGTAGAGCGATTCAGCGGTCCCGGGCTGGGTATGCCCGTACGGTTGCGAGTAGTCGTGCGCGGCGGGTGCACGGTTGCCGACTGCTGGTGCACCCGGCAGGGGAAGCGGGGGTCGTGAGTTGTCGAATAAAGGCGCTGGTGGCCGGTCGAGGTGTGTCGTTGGCGTAAATCATCTCACGTGTCATATCTACTAAGTTATGCGCAAGACTCCCGGCATTGAAGCTATCACCAAGGCCGAGGAAGATGTTATAGCTGGTACGTACATGTCTTCACAAGCTCGCAGGCTCCGCATATACTGATCGACGGGGCCCCTCCGATGTAGGTGACACTGACATCAAATGGCGACTTGCAGGGCCACCTGAACTGGATGCAGAGGCAGACGCACTAGCCCTCCAACCCTCCATCCTAGTGCGAAATCATTCGAAAGTGTGAGAGCAAATACCTGCTCGTGGGCCGAACGGTGCTTGCAGTCATAAAGGGATGCGAGGCGAAACTCAGCGGGTCTGCTCTCAACCATCTCACTAAGTGCGATGACGTCAAGTCTATCGTGGAAAAACGCGCAGGCACGCCTGACAGCTCACGATGATTAATCTTTGGGTAAGTTCATGCATGTCCAAGTCCCAGGGATCTTCTCGACTTAAACTCGTTACGGAGCGGCCAGTGAAGATTATAAAGTTGACTTCTTGCCCGCGTTAGGAAAATTTCTTGGTGGTCTCGAGGTCGGGATGTGTCTGCATGCCATGGCCTGGTTACAACCTATCCAAAACATTTTGCATGATCATATTGGAAATATTGATACAACTTAGCCACGGTGGTGTTACGTTTCCGAAAGCTTAGTGAGACGTAACACATTTGCAATTGATGTTCGATGGCCCCCGAGGTTTGGCTCTGACTGATTGACGACCACATCTGTCTATGGTAGGCAACATCGATGGACAGCATGGATGTAGACTGACCTGACGCAGACGAATGGGACACGACCTGCGACGATGAGCCAGATACCTCAGACGACGGCGGAAGACGCGATCCGAGCGGAGATCGCCAGCGCGGACCTCTCCATGGCCTGTGAGTACCCC
>WSTG01000916.1:0-12736 GCA_019616325.1 Ceratobasidium sp. 394
GGGAGGATGTGGACCGTTTGGAAGAGCAGCCGGATGCAAGTGCCACACACTATCTGACAGCCCGATTGGCAATTGCCGCGAGTCTGACGCGCGCGAACCTCTCGGCCAATCGGATTGTTGCCATGTACAAGGCAACCGATTTGATACCGGCGCTTAATCGTTTCCTGGAGTCCACGGTGGCCGCAGCGCACGGGCGGAGTCACTTGCCTCCGGGTTCCTCTTTCTTTTCCACGCCGTCCACCGACGAGATGTAGTGCGCGCTCGGCCGGTGACCCGCAACGCCTTTGGGCTGGTGGCGCGCCAGGCCGCCTTCGACACGGTTTTGTATCAAGACCTCGCTGCCGTACCCGAAGGCGCCCATGGTCTACACTGTAGTCCACCGTTCCCCCTGTTTTTCCCTCCCCCCACGCTGATCAATTTTACAGGCCACTGCGCTGCGCGCATTCGCGTGATTTTCGCGCCCCCCAACTCTGTCCAACATATTTATCGCGAGCATCTCGCATATATCGAATTTTTCACTCCTTTCTCGCGGGCCAACAACACCCCTCATGGCTTATACACGACTTCCACCGCTCTCCGCTTCGACGGCAGCCGCCAGGTTGCGGTGGTGCCGATTTCCCACCTTCATATGACTTGCCACATCGCGCCGCGGTTCGCGCGGCTTGACGCCGACATCCCTCTCAATCGTCACATCCCTCTTCGCTCGCGGACGGCACTTTTTCTTCAATCAATACTGCAACACCTACACCTACCAAAATTTCGAACACTGGCGGAAGAGGGCCCCTCGAGCACAGGGTTGGTGGGTTACTATTCCGTAAGTCATCGTTATTCTACGGACTTTGCGCAGCGATCGCAGCGCTCACTCGATTCTCTGGTGTTCGTCAGCTCCAGTACCACAACCAGCCGTGCCCTCATCCGAGATCCTTTTCACGTTTAGCTTTTTTTTAAACAACATATCCAACACCATTACGATGCCGACTGCTGCCCGCCAGCTCCAGTACCCCCCACCGGCGATGCCCAATGCCAACCGCAGCGTGCGCCTGCCCGCGGCCAACCCCCCGACGGCGGGCCCCTCGACGGCTGCTTCCCCCGCGTTCGCGATGCCTGCTGTTTCGGCGCCAACGCCCGCCGAAAAGCCGGCGTTAACGCTGGAACAGCAGCACATTACTGCCGTCGATGGAATTGTTCCTACGCTGCAGTAAGTCATCACCGCAATCGCTGTTTTTTTGTCTATCGTTATGTGCTCAAGGCGCTGTTCGGGATGTAGGTAGACGTAGTTAGGAATGCAACAGTGCTGAACCTCCACTTACTTTTAGGAACATCGTGGCCACGGTTAACCTTGACCGTCGGCTTGACTTGAAAACTATTGCGTTGCATGCTCGAAACGCCGAATACAATCTCAAGGTGCGTTTGCTGACTACGTAATTTTACTTGGCTGACCACCGGGTGAAGCGTTTTGCTGCTGTGCTCATGCGTATCCGCAACCCTAAGACGACCACGCTCATCTTTGCGTCGGACAAGATGGCTGCCACCGGTGCCGAGTCTGAAGACAACTCGCGTCTCGCTCCGCGCAAATACGCGCGCATTGTCCAGAAATTCAGCTTCGACGTCAAGTTCCCCATCCGCCGTGAAGGTCTCGCCTATACCCACGGACAGTTCAGTTCGTATGAACCCGAGGTGCGCCGTTTCTTTTCTCGGCGTGGCGTTTTGCTTACATGTCACAGCTTTTCCCCGGCTTGATCTACCGTACGCTCAAGCCCAAGGTCGTGTTGTTGATCTTTGTCTCGGGCAAGATCATGTTGACCGGCGCTAAGGTATGCCTTACCCTTTAGTTGCACCTTGTCCCATCACGTCTAACTTTTCTCCTCCTAGGTTCACGAGGAAATTTACACTGCGTTTAACACGATATACACTGTACTTTGCGAGTTCTGAAAACCGTAGACGCGCCCCGCTCCCATGAACCATTTTTTTCTTTAGGCTACATACGTTTGTCTCTGGGTGTCGCTTGTCCCTGCCGTCGTTGCTGATGTTCCTGATGCCACCTGTTTCGTGTTTTTCCTTCTCTCACGCACGCTGTATTAAATACCACTCCAACTCATCTTGTCGACGCCGTACTAACTGGGGATGTGTGATATAACCACGGGCGCCGGCGGGAACATCCCGCAGCGTAGCAATGTAACTATTTTCTAGTTACATCTCATGAGCCCCGGGCGTATCAAACTAGACCCGCCACTGTCCAGTTGTCTCTCATAAGAACCGGCAGTGCTTACTGAGGGCGCCTGGTTGTTAATAGTACTCATGAGAACACCGGTGTCTTACGAGCACTAAATGAAAACCCCGGCGCTAATGAATGCTAAAAATCGCAACTAGATCGACGCGTGCTAATTGAAAATTAGGCTTTTGGTGACGAGTCACCGACGCGTTGACTTGTACTCGACCACCACCACGCCGCCACCCCATTCGCCGATCTCGGTAACCGCTGTATAACTAAATACTAAATAAATTAGAGTTTGTTCTTACCGCACTCAGGCACGTAAATCGTGCCGGAATGTTTGCCGGAAACAATTTGGAGGCGGTCGTTGAAAAGGCGAAGAAGGTATAGCTATGAAGGCTTGAGAGGCGTATACTCACAATATAACAGGCTAAACACAGCGTCACTCGAGTCCTGGGCCTGGATAAAGTCATCTGTGACTGTGCCAAGTGCCGTGGGAAACGATCTTACCGACCGCCGCTTGTAGAAGACCACCGATTACGATATGGACTGGACAAAAGTGCTCGGGAATGTGGCGAGAACGCGTCAAGGAACAATGTTGCTGGACCATCCAACCCGTGAGCTTTGCACGGTGCTTCTCGGCAGCCCTCGGCTCTTCGCTCTCCTATTCCCAACCGACGTACTCCACTTTCCCCTGCCCCACTCAACGCACCTAACACTAGAAATGACCTGGAGTCTCTTTCTGATTCTGGCAGATTCGATTTCCCTGCCGATTCGCTGCATGCTGCTCCCGTTGAATCTCGCGCGCCTGACTTGCTCATATCCGAGAATATCTCGGATGATTCTACGGATGACCTTACTGCCGCTGCCGTCGAATCTCACCCCCCCCCCCCCCCGACTTGCTCGGACGATTCTACGGATGATCTGCCTGCTCATACGACTAACGCGCCTACCCGTGACCTGACGCGTGACTCCGGCTAATCTCGCCTCCGGGCTCGCTGCGCTAACTTGCATGAGCGGTCACCTTGCTTCTGCAAGGTCAATCCCCCCACCTGAATTGAACACGCTCAAACGTGCAAACCACGGATTTTGGCGCTTCACCGACCAATTTTCCCACGGTGGTAGGATTCGATAATTGCCATTACAATGAGTCTAACAACATGTACACTCTCGCTATGATTCACCTCCACGACTAATCCGCTTCAACTTGTGGCGGGAACCCTGATTACACCCTCTCCGCACAATTATAAGACTACGAGAGACTTGATCAGCCTCACCCTAACACGTATTCTCCAGTTTTCCAAGACCCCTCGCCTGTCCTTTTTACGGCCCTTTTAATATGTTTGGTACGTCAGCCCCACCCGTCCTCGCCCCATCGATTGATGGCGTGCTCCGTGTAACTCAACCACAGGTCAGCCCGGCATTCGGCCTCTGATCGGACCCCCATTACGGTCGCGTGCGTAGCCATGGTGAGCCTGCCTTTGCCCTTGGCGGTCTCATTTGTTGCGCTCATCCTCTAAATGGTGGCGTGCGCGGCAGACCTGCCATGCATCACGACGGTCATTGGGCGCGAGCGACGAACAGCAGCAGGCTTTGACTTGGGCCCCGCATGGGGTGCATTTGAATGTACGTTAGAGCGTGTCGAGCAAAGGACTCACGCTTCTTAATCTTATATTTGCAGGCGGACTTGGAAGTGCGACGGGCTTGCCAAGCATTATGGTGGTCATCTGGGCAGGCGCGGGCGACGAGTTGCAGCGTATGGTAGCTGCCGCGACCAGTTCGGGGTCATGACCAGTTCGGGGTCATGACCAGTTGGAGCACTAGTCTAGGCGCCCAAAAGCCGAGGCCGAGGCGCACATTGCAGTAAGGCAGTGGTGTGGGCGGCAGACACTAGCACGTCGAGCGGGATCGCGTTGACGAGTGTCGAGGCCGCTCCGATCTAGGTTTAGGCGAAGTGTTGGCCGGGTGACAAAATGTGGGTTGGAGCCCAGTCTGGCGTCGTCGGCTGCCACTTAGAGCGCTGCCAGTGAGTCGTCACCCTCAAGCAAGGCGGTATGGCACAGCGTTCCTCCATAGCCAGCGCTTGCATCCTAGAGGGACGGTCACTCGGCACCCTCCCATTGTAACACGTCTATACGTCCCCCGCTGAGCTCAGTGCCGCCTGGACACCCACTACTACGATGACCCCAACCTTGATGAACCAGTGTCTCGCTCGGGTTCCGCCACAACTAGAGCAACTAGCACGTGTATAACTAGCACGACCGACTGCAACTGCTACGCCTACGCTCAATTCTGTTTCGGCCCGCGTACCACTGGCCCCGCCACACTACGTGTTCTCTGTCTTGTGTATTACGAGTAGTGAATATATGCGCTTCTGTGACATCGGTGACAACATGGTATGGGGTTCCGGGTAGAGCAGATAAGCCACTATGAGTAGTTCACATTTGAGGTATAAATACTATATGATTTACCCAGTACAAGGGTGGGTCAGGTGCTATTGGCGTGTCTATGGGGTAAATTTGGCTCATATGGGGGTAAATACTAGATCGTATAAAGGGGGGGTTGGTAAAAGGGGTAAATGAGTATACTGTATAGCAGCACATCCCGGTAAATTTATTCTGGCAGTTTTTCCTGGCGTTGTTGCCGAAATCTCACGACAATCGCACTATTTGTGCCGTTCAATTCGGGCTCAGAGCAACGTATCCGTTGGACAGATATTCCGGGCGACTTTATTCATATAGATTACGAGGGCAAATCTACCTAAATCAAAATCACGCACGTTGGTGATCTTACTCTTAGGAAAGTAGATGCAGACGGCCTCGCCCACGCTCACTGCCAACGCTAGCAGAAGCAAGGTCAGGGGCCCGGAGTCGGGTCGCTTCAAGTAACAATCTCAGGCGGGGTCTATCCTGGGCGGGACAGCACTTATCGTCGGTCTATTGCAATAGATCTCCATCCTGCCACCGATTCCACACAACCCAAATAACCCACTCGAGCCCGCTGGTACAACCAATGCACGTATTTGGTCGGCCCCACCTTTGATCGTATGTGATCCATGTACACATTGAATATATGCGTTATTTTTGTTTCTCTATACTGCGTGCATCAACCACAACAGCACCTAGCTCTATACCGCAAGCCCTGGGTTGACAGTGGTCACCCACGTCGTCCGCCAGTTTGCCGCCGAGAGGTGAAACCGAAGAGCAAGGTGTCGCCCATGCTAGCGGGTATTTCTAGTTCGCAAATTATTGCGAAAGCACTGTTTTACTCCAGCACCAATCCTAGTACGGGGTAATTCAAATGAGGGAAAAAGACACGAATGGGGGAGCGAACATGTACCGCCCACACGGTGAGATCGCGCAGAGCTCCCCCGCCGACCATTGCCCATAGCAAGTGCGATTGGAGCAAACTGAATCATGTAGGGATAGCAAGTCATGCCTGACCCACACTGTTGTGGATGGTAATAGTTCTGCGATATATAGAAATCTGACTGGAAATGGGGATAAAATACATATTTAAGCGATTCGACCAACAAATAATCTCGCGACAACATGCTCAACGTCCGGAACGGCGAGTGACCGGAATCTTATGCGCGGCTTTTGTCTTTCGCGTCTGACATCCCGCGGGGTGTTAGTTGTTTTCGCAACCTTGTCGTGCTTTCGCGACGTTACCTGGGGGTGGTCCAGCAACTTTCCGGTTCTTAGGCATTTTCGCAGGCTGACTGGACGCAAGCGCGGGATCGGCCACCTGGAGATCCGAGCCTTCTTGCGGTTATTATACCGCGAAATCAATGCCCGCACTACTTACCGTTTGCGTTTTCTGCAGTCATGGCGTCGAGACTCCGTTTGTGCGTTGAACGTCGCGCGAGTCGTTGCGCACCCTCCGGGTCCTTCTCCACCGACAGTCCCTTTTTCTGAAAGTTTACCATCAGCTGACAAATCAGTCAATGTTGATAAGACGTACCGTCCAAGCATCGGTAGTGAGGGGTGTAGTGACGCGAGACACAGCTTTCGGATCCCAAAGATCGGCAGTTGGTTCACATTCCATCGGTTCACCTGCAAACCTGCCACGTTCTGCCTTGCTTTCATCAAGGATCTCGATGGACTGGGCCAACTTGCTCAACAAAATCCTGGCTAGCTCGCTGACCGCCTCTCTGTGCTCAACCGCAAATGCGCACAAGGTCGCCAATACCAACACCTGCCACTTCAAGCCATATGGCCCACCCATGAGCGATCCCGACCAATGCGTGAATGCATCCCCGCTAATCCACTCAGCGGCTTCGTCGATCATATCTGCGGGATCATGCATCTCCGCAAACATATACCGGATCGTGGTATGCTCATGCCTGGCAGTGAGCGAGGGGAGATCGGGGCTAAGCAACCGCACATGCGCCTTTTCATAATCACGACGTGTAGCCTAATGAAGCTTGATTAGACTACGTTCCTGCCGATTCAGGTTACTCACCTGGTACGGAGCAAACAGTTCGTAGTCGACGGCGAAATCCAACAGATTTTGCAGATCGACTGCCCCGGAGGTCGCCATCTTCGCCCAGTGCATTACTTCTGGGGTGAAAATCGTGGGGATAACCGCTGGTACAACCGGCAAACCATTCCACCGTTCAATCGTGCCGCCGTTCTCCGACAATAAGCGGCGCGCGTAGAGCAAGGAATTTGCGGAATAATGGACTCGCGCCAATTTGGCCGGGCGGTCTCCTGTGTCCTCGTAGATGATCCAGGGGGTTGGCTGACGGAACTGGAATTCTTTCGATCCCGTGTATTCAGGTGCCCGCAAAAATGTCGCCCAAGCGTTGGTTTCGTACTCATCGAAAGTTTCAGGGTCGCGCAGAGCGGAGACGCTCTCCGGCAGTCTGTGCTGCTCCACCAGGTAATAATTTCCTATCTCGCCGTCCTCTGCAAGTCGAACCCATGGCGGAGGCGCTTTGCCGCCCCGCCAGACTGCAAAGCATTAGGCAAGACGAGGAACGTGTCAGCAGTCGACGTACCCCAAAGCTTCTCAAAAAAATCCTTCAATATCCGTCGCTCCGTTCGCCAATCGCTGGATCGTGGGGGGAGCAACGGCCGAAATTTCCGACGGGGATTACCGTACACAGCTGGTGCCGCTTCTTCCTCATTGGTTCGGATGCGCTCGCCTATTCGCGGTGCAAACCCGATATCAACCCACGATGTTAGTCATTTCTCGCGTTTTGTCCCGGCGTGTGTGCGATACTCACCCACGTGCTCACGAGCGTAGTTTAGCAACAGATCTGCGCAATCCTTGCTAGCTGGCGTGTCGACGAAACCCGTGATACGTTTGCTCGCAGCACTTGGCAATAGTCGTTAGTTGCATCTCGACCCCGGTGTGATAAGTGTCTTACCAGCTTGTAGCCAAATTGCCCCCATTGTGCCACACTGCACTCATATGAATATCCGCGCCAGTCGCTTGCCCAAGCAGTCGTGCCACATATTCCATGGTCTTCGGCAACTTGCGCTGGTTTCTTAAAACGCGGGTTTCAATCGACGGCTCATGCATTGCCGCGAATCTACTCACTTCCTGAGTTTCTCTTCATCCATCTCCGCCCAAGACTCCATCGCAGCTTTTCACAAAAATTCGGTCGTATGCTCGAACACCTTTTGCCATTTTTCTGGTACTTGGTATCGGTCGCCCAGAACTTCCAGCTGTTGGGCCAATACGCTGAGCTCTTCCTCCTCTTCCCTGTTGCGACCGCTCTAAAGGTTCAAGGTTGTTATCCCGCTGGGTGTCATCAAGACATTAGTACTCACCTTGGTCACGTTCGATTCGTCTCCGCCTTCATCATCGTCCTCGGCATCATCCCCGGCATCATCCTCACTATCATCCATGCCACGATAATCCGCGGGTTTTGTAGCACGTCGCGACTTGGACCGTTCGGCAGTGCCTTCATCATCGTCACTTGTAGCCCCACACGCCCAGGCAGACACCTTGCTGCGGATATGCTATGTTCAACAAAAATCAATATCTTGTAAAAGAATGGCCGCCGGGCTTACACTTCGTAACTGGCCTCTATCGTGGTGACTCAACGCGAGAGCTTTTTGTTCCGCATTGAACGTCCATTCCGAGTGTTCCTCGGGGGAGCGGTATGGAAACGCCTTTAAAAACTCATCCTCCACCCTGGTGTAAAAGTCCAAACGCGCTCGCCCCGCCCCCCGACCGGACTCCTTAGTTAGCTTCGTGCATTCCGGGATGAACTGGTCTAGCCACGCGGATTCTTCGACCGTGAACAATCCCCGGTTGGCCCTGGTCGTGCACTTGATTTTGCAAACTTGCATGGCGTATGTTCGGGTTGGCAAATGACAGGCAATCACGATCGTGAGCGGAACACGTGAGTGCCGTATGATCACGCTATCCGCGGATTATCCTATGCGCCCAGCGTCCTAAGGTGTCCCCGGCCTGCATGCCCAATGCCCAATCATCGCACGGGGTTAATTCGCTTTGTGCATCAGTTTGCGCCAAAGCCTATGGTGTGCTACACGGCTATGTGAGTATCGTCATGTATTCCAGGCATTTCTCGCTTTGGTTTATCGGCCTAGATGAGCGCGACATGGCACAAATTTGACTCCCGCCCTGCGAGTGTCGCCTTGACCTCTCGCTGCTCAACTGATCAATCGTCCTATCGATTGGCCTCATGTCGTGAGCACCGAGCTTGGAACGCCTGTTTATGTCCAGCAGTTGCGATATTCGATTTGCCCAACTGAAATCATAGTCGCCGCATATGTACTGACCCAGACGCCGCGATCGGTCAATTGTTCAGTGGTTCAAACTGCACGCCGCGGTACCCATTCTTTCAGACATGCACCAATTCCATATTGTAACGTGCGGTTTTCTTGCCACATAGACCGCATATGCAATAACATATAGGACCGGCGCATATTCCCAGGCCCAGTCGAGTACACAATCTACGCGCTAATAGTTATCCTGGTGCTTGGGCGCGACAATGAAATAGGTGAACGCCTTGATCGTTGGAGATCACCTGCATAGTCGCTGATATGCATCACTACCGGGTTTCGCAGATCATCTCCAATGGCCCACAGATGGGTAGACGGGAAGGCTGCCTAAACAAATCGTGCATGGTGTTCATTGAAAATGGATCTTTCGCTAACTATTTATCCCAGCGATATTTTGCTGCTCTACATATGATGATCAAACAGAACCATTTCCCTGATCCCTGCCGCAAGCATTGTACTGAAAACGTGATGTAACCCCGAGTGTGCTTAGACCGGTGCGACCAAATCTGACCTCATCACGATTCCTCCCGTTCCGTGGCGCCGCGGAATCTGGAGGTCTCATTACGCAATTCATGGAGAAACGAATCTGCACGCCTCCACCAACGTGTACGCTCCGACAGGGCTTCAAATTATATCCAAACTTGAGGGTGGGTGGGGCAGCTTAAGGCACAATATTGATCTGAGATCACACATGAATGATGCGTCTCATTGGGGATCTGCTCAAGTCAACCCCACGTATCGAATGTCTCTGCATCATGATGGTATATGCTGCACACACCGGCACCGGCTCACAGCGGTAATTCAGGTACTCGGACCTATATCGGAGCGTGCAGTGAGGAAACTAAGCCAAGTGCGCAGCAGGACCACCTAAGGTGATCACATGCGTGGGATGGTCCTATTAGCCCCACCATGAGCCGTTGATCATTTAGTCATGCGGATCGTATTCCACATAATCACACATTCCTCATTATTCCAGCTGATCCCGTTGCAAGATCAATATAACGCACAGCAACCATGGGATACATCCGCGGAACGACTGTGCATGATAGTGGAAATGTTAGCCGGCAAACAGACAGAAAGAATCTCTTAGGGTGTCCTTTTCACATTACAAATTGATGGCGGCAGCGAGAACAGGTGGCCAAACAGGTTCAAATAACCTGTTACTCTCGCTCTGGCAATTCGCTCGATACCTGTACCGTCTTTGGTGTCACGGGTGGTGCTGTATGAGGCCAACGCCGCGTGACAGGGGCAGCGCCGTGGGCGCTCTACGCATATATATGCGTTGAGCCATTGGACCTTGGAGCGTTCCTGTTGCAGCCCTCGTTGCGTGGGCACTCTCCTGTTTCGCTATTTCTCTTTTTCTATTTCATGCTCGTCTCTCGTGTACTTAAACGTCATATTGTACCCTGCAGGCGGTATCCTCGTTCACCTCTGAACCCCGGTACCGCCGTGCAGTACCCGTCTTGAGGATCGCGCGACTTACTCGCGACATTTGGGTGTCTTGCTTGTTACTCTCGCCAAACGCTTGAGTTGTGTTGAGCTAGTCACCTAGGGGTACTTTTAGGAATTTAGCAGCTTTGAGATACGAGGGAAAACAATATCCTGGCTGGTTTGAGATTTGGAATTCATTTACAATGGAATAGGTCGCTAGCCTATATTGGCACGGGACTAAAAGAGACATTTTGGGCTTTGGACTCTCCTGAAGTCCCGAGGCTTCCCGCAGTGAACTTCTTGTAATGATATGCTAGATTCAACGAGCTATAATCTCTGGCTAGAGCCTCTCCATGCCGTGGGTACCCCGAGGCTAATGCATCTCCACACTTGTGAGGCATGGTAAGCACTTCACAAGTTCTCTCGGTGTACAATGTGGCCGCTGGGCACTGCAGTGTTTGGCCGGTCGAACTTTCTTGGATGCTGGTGGGCACGCTGAGTACTCTCCCAAATCCTGATGAACAGGGTGTTGCATCAATTTTGCTAGCTTGTAAATCCAGAGCAGCCCAGCGCGATGCAATACTATCCAGTTCCGCTGAACGGCAGGGCATCTTGTGCAGATTCTGAATTAAATAACTCTTTGTGTCACCTTCTGCGCGAGGGCCGCAACACACTCAAGCACCTGCCGATGACCCGCCCGGCGATCTAGTTGGCCCTTGTGAATATCCGGTGGACAGACATATGGTGTATTTACCAGAGGAGCCACTGTACACAGCCATTCTGCGGAAATGATCTGCATGACCAGCACATATGTAGCGATTCCAGAAAATAGGTTTGAGAGCAGATTCGACAAAAAGGGCTGCATAATTCCCAAAGATGAACTATGCGAATTAGAGCGGCCAATAGCTGGGCTTGTACGCTACATACACGCGGATCTAATGAGCTTACAGCGACTTAGTTCGGCACTGGTTTCGCGGATATATTGATTCCAAAATGCAACACATCCTTTGTTACGTGCAGGTCGGCCCAAACGATGAGTGTCATGCATGTATGCACAAGGTATATGAGAATTGGGGCACCTACAGTGCATGCCTTCCCGTAACGGCTAACGCTAACGCCAAGCTAAGCTGTCCTACTCTTGAGGTGGAGCGATTACGAAGTGGAACAATCAGCCATTAATAAATTATGATGTCATTCAGACTTTGGAGTAGGATAGGATGGCTTGGCTCAGCTCTAGCGCTTACGGGAAGGCATCCAGTATCAGGCGGAATCAGTGCATTAGATATGGTATTTTCTATGTAATTCAATATACCCTGTGCATATATGCAAGGTGTTCGTCAAACGGAGCGTTCTGCCACTACAACATTTTGAAATCGCTATCTCCGCAAAGTCAGAACAGAATCACTTCGCTGTGGAGGGTTCAATCCGCGTGAATGCAGCGCACCAAACATGATGTTGGCGCATCCCACAACCTATAGTCTATCATGCGGAATTGTGGAATCATTGTTGCTGAATCTTACCCCAATCGTGTTCTGCCCAATAGCTCTGTGCGTTGGTAAACACGGAATGATATTTCGCAGAATGATTTTATTACAGGATGTTCCCGTGGATAGTGCAGATAGTGGTTCAAGTGCGGGACGGTGGTGCGTATTCCCGGCGGAATTATGGTGCAAACAGACGAAAACAGTCCATTCCAAAAGTACAAACAAATCGAGACAGACCCCGACTAATTAACTGTCAACCATGAACGGACTAAATTAGCACACAAATGATGTGTCACAAATACTATCTCCTTAACCAGCCATTGGATTGCTGCGCTTTATGTGGCAGAGGCCCTAAATGCTATAGAATACCCCCGGGGGTGGCATGCAGCGCTGCGCAGGGGACATCCCGGGATACGTGGTGCTCTCAAAAACTCTGCCAAGCGCCTCTGCAGCCACCGTGCCCTGTGGTGTCCAGCTTATCGAACTCTAATGAAAACTGGCATGAACCCTGAGATCATGATGGGACTAACTAATCAGGGTATTACTAGCGTGTTAGCTCAAATCGTGCAGCACTAGCACATTGCTGGAGAATAGCATTGTGCCAAAATGGAATGTAAATTTGAAATTACCATATGTGGCAAGAATGTAGGCAGGGGTATGGGCACCCCCTGTACCCAAATAATAACCAATTTGAATGACAAACCATTGAGAAAAATGCAAAATACATTCCCGGACCCGAGTGATGAAAGGAATTCAATTGACAATTGAAATACAAATACTAGCATGTAACACCGCCGGATTACATTCTGCAGGTCGATGCCTGTCACCTCCGTGTAACATGTAGGTCC
>WSTG01000918.1:0-12724 GCA_019616325.1 Ceratobasidium sp. 394
GGACTGAGCCCGGCACGGTAACCCCCCAGCGCGTTTCCTCGCTAGGTATGTCCGCGAGCGCTCGTGGGCTCGACCGCGTGTAGCTCGATATGTTTACTACTACAGTTGCTCTTCCTCGCTACCTACCCGCCACACCTTGGTTGCTTCTCGTCGTTTTCTTCGGGGCCAACTCGCAGTAGTGTCTTAGTTTGGGTGTGTCCGTTTATTCTTCCCTTTTCTTTCTGTCTGTCGGATTGTGCTTGTGGGTCTCTTGCCTTGTCTCTTCTCCTGTACTTCGGTTTCGGTTTGTGTATCGGTATGCGGACGCTCCCTGGCGGTCTTTTGGTGTCTTTAGTTTTGCTCTGCCTGTTTCTTTGCTTGCCCGTTGTTTCTCGGTTGTTATGAAGGTTTCCTGCTCGCGAGTTGAGTACGTGTTAGATTTTTCTGGTGTGGGCTGGTATAGCTTGGTGAGTCGCCGTTCCCACGTCTGGTCCTTGTCGGACTACCAGCCGAACCCTGATCAATGAATGTGTGTGATGCTACGACTCGATAATGTCGCGTTGAATCGATAAGCTGTGTTTGGGTTTATCCATGTCCTAGTGAAATGGGCTTCAAGCTAACTCTGCACGACCCGCAGCCCAGCTCGAGAGCATACTAGTTGCTCAAATGGTGTGGTATGTAAATAGAGAGTTACTGCCCAATGGATTTACAAACGAGCAAAGAAAGATGATGTTAGTCCTCGCCGTTAGTAATTTCATCTCTTTCTCGGAGGCTTGCGAGTCATGTGTACCAATCGGGAGCCATTATCACAGGTCCCAGACTTTCTATACAATTCCGAGGAGACTGCATATAGTCATGTGATGTCCAGGGTCTAGCTAAAATCGGCGGCGCGGCCCAGACGCAAACACTTCCCGCCCCTATGTTTGACTGCGCCGTTCACCCCACCATCAAACAATTTATAGGGTATGGCCAATGCCTACTCGTGTTTTCAGGACGCGCCAACGCTTTCGAATCTCATTTGACATACCGTGGCGTAAACCAGGGTGGTATATAGGTTATGCCCCGTCAAACAAATAATAATGGCCGACGAGGATTGTTTCGCACGAATTGAACAATTCTCGCCCCTAGAAATCCGCCTTAAGCCCGATGTACACAAATACCGCGGGTTATCCCTAGGCTCGCACTCCGCGCGCAGAGTCAAAGCAATCTAGCAGAGTATTATGCACTCTGCAAGGTCTAGGGGTAAGACGGCTCCGATTTCATTGGAGCAGGGGTGCGTTGTAGTGGTATGCCGTAGACGAACGGGCCAGGTCATGTCTTTGCCCCACGTTTGTGTGTTGCCACCGCGTCTCGCAAAAAGTTGCTCCAGTAGAGATATCATCTTTGGTGCCTTATGTCAGGTACACAAGTATTGTATCAAGAGAGCTGTTCTCGCCTGGCCAGTGGTCAGAAATGAAGCTAGCAAGTACCAAACTGCCACCCCTCGGATGAGCGCTTTAATTAGGTCTTCATTGATGCTCTGAGAATTGATTAAGTTGAATTAGGGTAGCCCCTATAGCCACCCAGTTTTCAATTTCGGGGCCCGAGAGCGTGGGGACAGAGCGAGCAAGGGTCGGGGATACAGAAAGCGAGAGTGCAGTGACAGTTGTTGCGGACACAAGGTAGTGGGTAGCAAGTAGATAGGTGATTTAGACCGTAGGCGGGTATATACGTGCTCCGTTTGTATGCTCAATGGACATGTTCTTTTTTCTCTTTGTCTCTATAGGTGCGGTTGTATGCGCTGATCTTTGTCAATCCTAATGCTATTTATGGATCTAGCTACCGGCTTGGGATTTGATAGGTGATTAAATTTGCTTCATCGTATCTTACTTCCCTGTAATTTGCTTTATATCACCATCTTTCCAACAATATTCAACCCCAAACTTTCCAGCGCCTTGCTTTCCACCTTGCCTGGGCTCTTGAATAGTGGGTCCGTTCCACCCGCCGTCGTTGGGAACGTGATAATGTCTTGGATTGACGTTGTCTCGCAGAACGCCGCAACCAGTCTGTTGAACCCGATTGCAAGGCCGCCATGTGGGGGTGCGCCTGCTGCGAGAGCTGACAAGAAGTGATGAAATGAGACGGTTTCCGCCGGCGAAAGCTAGGAAGGGCTAACATGAGAGGAAGATGGTGCAACAGCGAGGACGCACTTGGAGGAGTTATTCGAATATGAATCGTTGAAGGACCGGGTTATGTACAGTACACGCACCGATCCGCCACCAATCTCGATTCCGATCGGAACGAGGTCGTAGTGCTGGCCCCGGACCTGTAAGTGCCAACGTCATTGGTAGTACAGAGAAGAAATTTTGCACTCTGTACTTCTCGTGCACTTCCGCTCATCAACTTTCTTACGTCCTCGGCCATGGGTACTGCAAACGGATGATGCGAGCTACTCAACCTCCCGCGCGCGAAGAACTCCTTGCCGTTACCCGTGCTCATAAAGAGTGGAAATTCGGTTATCCAGAGAAAATGCGGGGTGGTGGGACAGTATATGCGCCTCTAGGGAGTCAGATAGGTACGCGAGAGAAGGCGGTGGATGGGACTTACCAGTCTGCTTTGCCAAGTCTTTGATCGCAAGGCGCCGGTGTCCTAGTGGGGTCGGCCCACTCTATTACCGTGTTGGGGATAAGTACTCGACTTGAATATTTCTGCTAGGACTTGCCATGTACAGACTGGAAGAACACAGAGAAACCCATACTTGATCGCCAGGTTGAAGGCCCAGAGTCCTCGAAATGCCTGCACAATCGGGACCTAGGTTATTGGAAATTTTGAATACCTATGAGTTGAGGTTAGTTTCTATTATAATGATGCGATACGTATTGGGCTCAGTCTAAAGTAACAGTAAGGTATATGCGGTTGGAAGAATCGGAACAGATTTCGTCATGATTGTTTGGGAGGCTTTAGCGAGCTCCAGGTCCTTTTTGCGAACGACAAGACGTTCAATCGGAAGTTGTTTAGACTCAGTAAAGCGTCGTTGAATTGGTTCGGTAGCAGGTGCGAGACAGGTGCAATCTTGAGATAGGATTCCTGTAGCAGTGTTGTCAAATTCGGGGGTCGGACCGCCGGTCCGGAGTGGGGTCAGGTCATGAGGTCATGACCTTGACCTGACCCCTGACCCGTCTGGTACACGAAACATATGGACATTAAATTCAGTATTAAACAGTAAAATAGACATAATTTAAGTCATGCCGAGCCCAATCCCTCTTCCCCCGTATTCCCAAAGATCGCTTCGAGCCCATAACTATCCATCTCGGCCTTTAAATTTGCGGCACCACCGACCCAAGCACTCCTTGCTTGGCTCAAAGCCGGTTTGTCGCCGGAGAGCGACGCATAATCAAATATCCTCGCCAGCGTGAACTCGCGTGTCCATCGAAATACTATCCGCGGTAAAGCATGCCCATCATTGTGATCCGCCACTTCTCCGCCACCCTGGTTCATCTCAACGTCATTCTCATCGGGTGCGTCCTCGTCCTCATCTACATCGTCGATTAAACGCTGGATGACGGCTGATGTATCGACTTCCTCGTCCTCTTCGTCGTCCAATTCCTCGTCCTCGCGTTCAAGATCACCTTCCGCTGGGATTTGGGGAGCAGCGCTGCGGATCTGTTGGCGCGTCGATCGGGGGGGCACAAGCCCATCGCGGACGTGCCCGGCTCGCAAATCCATCTTCAACTGCACGATTTTGCGGGCAGAGGTCGTGGTGAGTCGATTTCGGAGCTTTGTATGCGTGATTCCAAGGTTTGAAAAGAGCCGTTCGCACCCGGCAGACGTTGGGACAATTGAGATAAGCCGGTGCGTGAGTTTTGCAAACTGCTGCTTGCCAGATTTCGGTCCAACGGCTAGATTTCCCCATATTCGCAGCAACGTTACTCCTCCCTGTGAAGTTGTTAGCCGAGCAATAGAATGCACAAAATATTACATACCTTGGCATTTGACTGCTCTGCAAGCTCCTCGAGATACATGTTCTCATCGGAAAAGGTTCCTTTTGCTGCCGCGTACATCTCGTTTGCCTGCATGAATGCACCGGTGAGAAATTGCTCCTCGGGGAAAAATCGAATAAAAAGTCGTTTCAGAATCGAGTATAGCCCAAGTGGACGAAGTCCTGGCTCGTTTGGGTTGAATAAATGATGCCGATAAAAGGGGTTGATGTATGTTGCAGCAATAAATGGGTCCTGGTCGGCCTTTGCCCAGCGTGTCTCGAGGCTAGCTTGTGCCACGAGACGGATCTCTTTGGGGATATCGCTCTGCTGATTATACCTATGAAATAGGCTACACATGGCAACGAGGACGTGATCGAGACGAGTGTTGGCTTCCTGCGTGATATTTGCCGCAATAGCTAGGGGCTCGAGTGCGATTTTCATCCTAAAAAGAACGATTAGTACAGTAGTCATAGTCCAGCTCCGCTCACTCACGTCAATAAACGACTCCAGAACTCTGGGTTCCTAATAATCTTGAAAACTTCTCGGCCAGTCTTCCTTCCTTCGGAACTAGCTGGGCCGGCAGAGTCGAGCATATCAGCCTCATGACGGACAACGCAAACTTGCAGCGCTTTGACAATCTCGAGCAAGCGAGCAGCAGCACAGTAATGAGCCGTCCAGCGTGTGATGACGGCCAATATAAGAGCTAGTGTTTCCCCATACTCGTCCTGCTGGCATTGACGTAGTAATCCAAGGGCATAGGAATGGTTTCGAAACCATTTGACTATCTTGTTGGCATTCGCGGCTACTTGTGCCATCTCGGGAACACGCTTGAAAATATCGCCCACTACTAAATTTACCTAAGAATCAAATTTTATCAGTTTGCGTGTATTGCATCTAGTAGAGCGAGCGCTTGCATACCTGGTGTGAATAACAGTCGAGAACAACCAAATATGGCATCAAATCATGTAGCTTACGACGCATGGAGCGAGATTCTCCGCTTGCGTCGCTGCACCAACCAACAGCAGTCCCACCGAGCTCGGTTTCAATATACTTGAGCTCTTCAAGCACCAATGCAAGAAGATTATCGGCAGTCTTTCGACTTGCGGACACGTTATGAGTATTGATGATATGTGCCTAACATCCTCGGGATTTAGACCGATTATAATACAACAAAGAATTGAAATGCGCACCTGATAGTCAACCGTGATCATACAGGCAACAACCGATGTTCGTGCAACATTCTTCCACCCATCACACATCCCGGTCACCAGCCTCCCCTCTACTTGGGCCTTTAGGCTCCCGACAACCCTGGTAATTTCTCCATCAAGCACACGGCCAGATAAGACACGCCGATCGGGGACCTCCAAGTCTGGACGCAGAACCTTGATCATCGACTTGAACTCAGGGTCATTAAGGCTATTCCACGACCAGCCCGCTGATGCCGCAGTCCTACAGAGTGCCGTCTCAAACCATTCTTGGTCCCCGGGGCAGGTTGGTTGTGAGGGAGCATCCGACACCGAGGGGTTGACAATTTTAATTCCACGACCCGGACGAGCTCGATCATGGGCCGCACGGTGGCGAACCTTCGGGTCAACATGGGAACATCCAGCAAGGTGGGTATGTAGAGTCGGAATTTTGCCACAGATGGCCTGATTGTAAATATCCGCCAAAGCTATGAGAGTTTCAGCCCCTCAACATTGATTCATAGCATATAATCTAACATACCTTGCTTGAATAGATCCTCTTCGGATCTGATTGCCTCGATCTGCCCAGTCAGAACCAGTTGTTCGTCTTCTTCCCTTAGCGTGATGCTTCTGAATCTCAGGCACCCCCTGCACCAGGCGTTCCAATTTGTTTTGTTGGTAAGATACTTTGTCCCATCCTTCTCAAAGTGCTCCCAAGCCCAGTTCTGTTTGTGAAGTTTCCGTTTCATGTTCACTAACTAGTTACACAGGGTAGAGGGTGGGAGGAAACATCGAGAATGTATGCAGGCCGAGCTGCACAGATTAGGAAGATCACGTGCCCTGACCCGTCATGACCTCGGTCAGAGTTGACCTGACCTCATGGTCAAGTCAGCTAACCTCGTGACCCGTCAGGAGGCTGTGACGGGGTCATGACAACACTGTCCTGTAGTACGGCGTTCGGGAGAGCACTGGAACACTCACCACCATATTATTGCGGTTTTGTGTCAGGTTTGTCAGAGGCGTACTAAACTGTTAGTCAATCAACTGCTCAATACAACCTTCTCGCTAATATGCCTTGGCCATCGCACCTACGCACCTCATTACTCGGAAATGTTCGTCCAGCTCCACCCCCTTAACCTCTTTCCATGTCTCCCTAACTAACCCCTTTAGGAATAAGCTTGGTCCTTAGACTGCTTGGCTGTACTTCGATTGCCGTCGACAATGCAGTGGTGGTTGTAGAGGACAGGGCCGCTGGATTTCCTAACGTCAGTGCATAGAGCCTTGATCGACGCCGGTTGGAGGAAGCCAACTCCGCATATACTCAAGTTACACAGCTCAAAAATGTATGAAATTGCCCCAGCATCAACGGTAGACAATCCTGACTGAAACAAATGCTCAACGAAATGATTATTATTATTCCAAGTACAGACATGCAGCACGGAACGCGAGACACATAATAGTGCATTAATCATACACACAGCCAGTCCACAAGCGTGCAAGAGAATCGGGATGGAACGACGGGAAGCAAAATAGAAAACAACAGGAGGATCGGAGCGATTCGGATAAAGGTAACAATAGGAAACCCAGCAGCGAGTATCAATGAACGATTGGTCGTTGCGCGGCGAACGACTAGTTGAATGACCCCATGGTCTCAAGTCGAGAGTTGACCAGAGGCTAACCTCGAGTTGATCAGGCTCGAGGTCACGTCACCCTCGCTCGTGCTTTGTGTCGTGCATGCATCGCTAGCCCCCCCGTCACTGAACCAGCAGTAACGGGTGGCCCCGGGAATAGCGATACATCACACATGCAGTAACAAGCTCGCGTCGAGATGAGAAGCGGGTAGGGGAATGTTATTGTTGCCGGCAGGGTATGCTTGCTGCTGCTGGGGGTATCGATTTGTCGCCGGCGTCCTTTTCGCGACGCCGTCTCCATCGCTCCTAGTTCCTCGCGGCCTCCCGGAGAGCGTCCTTTCGTTCCTGCCTCAACCTGAAGAAGTACGAGGCCTTTGACTCTCTCCGTTCGCCGTTCCAACCCTCCCCGGCTCCACTGTCCCCGTGGCCCCTACCATCATTCCCTCTAGCCCCATATCCTCCCCTCCCGCCGCTACTGTATGCGCCCCTCCCACCACCACTGTACCCACCATCTCTTCCCCCATTCCAACCCCCACGACTCTGGCCTCCGCCACCCCAGCCTCTACGGTTCCCACCACCCTGCCCGCCACGGTATCCTCCTCTCCAACTGTCTTCGCCCTGCGGAGCCCATCGGCTCGACGACGTGCCAGAGCCTCCAGCTTGCGCACCTCCATGTCCAGGCTCGACATTGGATGGACCGGGTTCGGGTTGGTCGAGTTCGAACCAGGTTTGGAGAACCACTGTCTGGCCGGTCGAGTCGGCCGTACTCGTGGCATCGTCGAGTCCCAGCGCTTCTGCCTCGTCCGACCAAGCAAAGCTCCCTGGCTTGTATGGCTCCACTAGGCCGTTCGACGAATCGCCAACAGAGTCGTCGGTAGTGTCCACTTGGCCTTCTTCGCGCTGCGCCTCCACTCCAGTCTCCTTGTCAAGCGCGTCCTCTGGCTCCGGCTCCAGCTGGCCATCAACAGTTCCTTGTATGTCCACGCTGTCGTTGACCGCCATGGCACCACCTCCTACACATCGGCCGCGGGTGTCATCCAGTGCAGGCATGCTGCCTGATAGTCCAGCCGATGCATCGTCCACCGGGATGTCGACCTCCTTGGTCTCCACTTGCGCGCCTTCGGGTATTGACGAGTCCTCCTGGGTATCCACTCCGTCGGTTTCTTCGGTTGTGCCCCTCGATCCAAGTGGCTCCCCGATGGTGTCTTCCAGGGCAGCATCCGGGAGCTCAGGCTGGTCGCAGAACCTGAAAAGGTCTGGTGCAAACCCGCTGAGCCTCCCAGAGCGCACCACGTCGAACGTATCGATCGCCAGCTTGCCGAAGGGATCCAAAACCTGTCCCAGCTCGTCTGGTTCGCCCAAAATTGGGCCATAGTCAGTAAAGATATAATATGCAAAGATTCGCAATGCTTACTGTCGCCAAATGCACTGTTGACAGGTTCGGGTTGGCCACAGAACCGGAACAGATCGGGGGCAAGCCCACTGAGCGTCCCAGAGCGCACCGTGTCGGGCATGCCGATCGTTAGTTGGCCAAAGGGATTCAAGGCATGCCCAAATTCGTCGCGTTCGCCCGGAATTACTAGAATCAAACATTAGTTGTCAAAACTCAACGTGCACATGAGTTCACAGCGCATACCGTCATCCGAAGAGTAGTTCGCCCCGACCACTGAGCGTCGGACAAGACCTTCGAACAAGCGACTTGCTACTAAGTAACCTGCAACACGGTGGTCAATCACATCGCCGACAAAGCACGTGAGTAGCCACCCACCGAGCGTCAACAGAACCAAGCACGCCATCAGGAGGTGGTTGTGCCACTTGCAAATCGTGTTGTGGACAACGGGCTTGGTTACGGCCGGGTAAATCCCTCGTACAGGCGTGGAGAAGGCCGCGGAAACTTTCGAGGCCGATGGTGAAGGAGGAACCATCGACGCGGCCGACGTAGGCGCACAGAAGGGCGCAGGACGGGGTGAAGCTCGAGCGTGCCCCTCGAGGTTAGGGGCAGAAGGGGTAGGGATGACGTGAGATGTGGGAGACGCCGTGACCGGGGGTTGAGTGAAGACCGACTTGGGAGTCGGCAGAGTGCTGGTCGGTTTGGACGTTGGCAAGGTCAGGGCGGATGCGGGAGCGGTGATGGACAGGACGGGAGGGGGGGCAGGCAGCAAAAGTACTGGGGCGGGAGCCGGCAAGGTGAGAACGGGTCGCGGGGCCGGCAAGGAGAGGATGAGAGCGGGAGCGGGCAGGCTGAGCACAAGCGGTGGTGCAGGGAGGGTAAGTACCGCGGGAGAAAGTAGCCCAATCCGGGCCATTGCCAGTGCCAGGTGTACACGACGCCTATCATCGCCAGTCTGCCAGTCTGCCAACGTCCCATTGGGGGATTCATCGACTCCGGGCGCCCGCGTGTGAGGAGTCGAGCGCCGGAAAGAGTTGAGCTTGACTCTCGAGGCCGACAGGAGACGATCGACGTTGGTGACTAGGGTGCGACTCCATGCACGTAGCTTAGGGGATGACCGCCAGGCGTAGAGTCCGATGGGTGCCGTGTATATCAGCGCGTCAGATGACCCAAGCTGTAGCGTGAGCTCGAGTTCTGCGAGGGTGGTCGCCGTCGAGGGGCACTGTTGGAGAATCCAGCTAGAGTAGGACGTTAGAAAGACGTCAGTACTGGGGTGTGTGTCGCAAACTCACAGTGACACGTCGGTGCCGCGGGCAGCGGCATTCACGGGCACGAATGACTCCGGGGTTGGAACTCCCGGGATAATAGTTTGCAGTAGTGTCGTGACTGCGAGAAGTGGAACGAAGAAGAGCATATTGCAAAAAGTCGATGTTCGTCGTCGTTCGAGGGGTGATCGTTGAGAGGCTGCCGAGCTGGCAGGCGGTTTTTATACCCCTAGCTGAACAGGGGCTTCACTTCCGATCCCGGCCGAGAATCGGGAGCCCCTATTACTTTTCTATACAATGCCTAGAAGTGCATATAGTCACGTGAGGTTGGGGTCTAGCCAAAATGGGCAGCGCGGCCTAGACGTAAACACTTCCCGCCCCTGTGTTGGCTGCACCCTACCATCGAACAAACCGGGGTATGGCCGGTGCCCACTCGTTTTTTTAGGCCGCGCAAACGCTTTCGAATCCAATTTGATATCCTTGCGGTGTAAATCAGTTATTCAATCCATACCGAGGTTGTGTATATGTTGTGCCCTGTCGAACAAATAATAATAATGGCCGATACGAGTTGCTCCGCGCGAGCTGAACAACCTTTAGCCCTTAACAACCACCTTAAGCCCGACTTACACAAGCACCGCGGGTTATCCTGGATTTGCACCATACGCGCGGAGTCGGAATGATTCAATGGAGTCCCGTGGACTTTGCAAAGCCTAGAGATTTGGCCACAAATACGGACTCGGTATCATTAGGGCAGGGAACGCGTCGCAGTGGTAGGTTTTTAGTAAACGCACCAGGTCGTGTTAGCGCTTGCACCTCGCTTGTGTGCTGCTAGCGTGTCCTACGCGAAGCTACTCAAATACGTGCGTCTACAGTATATTATGCTGGATACGCAAGCTTGTATTAAGACGGCTGCCCTGGGTCGCTCTGGTAAGAATTGAAACTAGCCAGTACCAAACTGCCACCCCTCGGAATCCGTTCCTTTCCGATATCCCCAATTTGCATCCGAACACCCCCATTGTCGCCGTCGCCCCTCCCTCGAGACACAAAATAGCGTGAAATCATGCCGGGTGTACGTGACATCAGGTACGCCATCTCATATCCTCCAATGGCTCAAATCTCGAACGAGCTTTTGTTTACAGCGCCGACGCATTTATCGCGGCCTATTCGTCCCATCTCAAGCGTTCCGGCAAACTCGAGGTCCCAATCTGGGTAGACCTCGTCAAGACGGGTGCATTCAAGGAGCAGTCGCCGTATGATCCTGACTGGTACTATATTCGCGCTGGTGCGTTTGTCTAATATCTAATTTATCAACGAAGACTGTGCTCAAGGTAATATTATTTGGGCAGCTGCCGTCGCGCGACACATCTACCTCCGGAAACATGTTGGGATTGGCGCGTTGGCCAAGCTTCATGGTGGACGGAACCGTAGAGGCAACCGCCCATCACACCATGCTGATGCGAGCACAAATATTCAGCGCAAGGTGAGCTTGTCAAAGCTACTACTGCCTCTTGGTCGGTTGACACTCTAACCGTTGTGAACTCTCGGTATATCATCCCATAGATCTGCCAATCTCTAGAGAAGATCGGCGTCCTCGAGCTCGCACCCGACGGTGGCCGACGGATCTCTCAGGACGGCATGCGTGACCTCGACCGTATCGCGACCGCCGTCGTCGAGGCCGCAAAGGAGGAGGAGGAAGAGGAGGAAGAGGAAGGAGAGGGAGAGGGAGAGGAGGCAGCCGAGGAAGAGGAGTAAATAATTCGATTTCTCCTGTTGCTTTTCGGTGTGTTCCCCCTTTTCCCGTTGCATCTTTGCTCTTGTACACATGCATGTTTTATGTATGCTCTATGGCATGAAAACTGATATGCGCGGTATGGCTCCGTGTTGACAGGGGTTAATGTCGAAACAAAAGTTGAACTTGTTGGGTTTATGCTCCGATTTAAGGGCTGGAAAGGGGGCGACGGGTTGATTTATAGCGACTAGTTCAATAATTTGTTGTACGGATATCTTCGATGCTCCATACTGGCCGAATTCCGGTACTCAGATCGTCATAGTTTCGACTGCGAAACCTTTCAAGGGCTGTCCAAGCAATCATGACTGCATTATCTATGTACACTCGTGTCAGGATGAGCATGTTCAGTCGCTGCACGGTGGGAAACACTCACCAGTGCATAACGCCGGGGGTGGGAATACTAATTTAATTTGAAACCCTGGATCAAGATCCCGCACAACGCTCTGAAGCCTGTAAACTCGGGTATCTCATCAATAAGTGAAGCTAGACTATTATATGTACTCACCGTCCCCTCAAATAAGCGTTGCTCGCAACTCCCCCGCTTACGACGAGGGACGTGGGGTGTACATCCATCCGTATGCATTCTTTCAACCCAAGCTTGACCTTGGACTCCAACTGGGCAACTGCAACTCTTTGAAAAGCGGCCGCAATACTTTGACGTTCGCTTAAAGGCATGACATCCACCGTGCGACGGATTCGTTCTTGCATTGCTACTCGCTCTGGTGTCGGCGGGTGTTTCAGAGTTGGATCAATCGGTCTATCGGGGGCTTCGAGGACCATATGTGGGTCAGATCGTCCAAGAATATACGAGCGTACGGAAGAGATGAGCCCAGAGTAGCTAAACGCAAGTTTGCCCGGCATTGGAACGTGAAAAGGCGCGTCCAGTTTGGGGGCGTCCAGAGCAAATGCCTCAAGGGATGCACCAGCGCTTCGTTCTTTTGACCAGGGGACGTGTAGAAGAGTCGCTACGCGGTCGAACGCGTTGCCTATGCTTTCGTCTCTGGTTGTAGCTAGGATTTTAAAGTCGGAGCTAGAATGAGCGAGAAGGAGCAGCGTGTGTCCACCAGAAATGAGAAGTGTCAAGAATGGGTAGGCGGGTGGAGGTTGGGATGTGAAGAGTGCTGTGAGGGCATGGGCTTGCTAATGTGCTTGTCAGTAGTTGATAGAGATTTTGAGGCGTTCTGCACATACCATATGGTGTACGCCAACAAGGGGCTTCCGTAGTGCAGCCGAAAGAGTACGAGCTGCATTCGCGCCTACATTTAGGCATCCGGGCATCCCAGGACCTCGAGTAAACGCAATGCCAGCTATATCGTTGATGCCGAGTTTGCTCTCTTCCAGGGCTTGCCGTAGCGCAAGAGGCTGAAAACAGTTGCGTCAGAAGGATTTTTGATTGTGTTGTGCTTGAGTACTCGCCAGGTTTTTATCGTGCATTTTCAGTGCTACTTGAGGGTGTATACCTCGGAACTCTTCATGGCTGATAGAAGAGTTAGATTGAAGTAAGGAAAGGTCTGGTGAGGCTCACTC
>WSTG01000919.1:0-12719 GCA_019616325.1 Ceratobasidium sp. 394
CCGAACAGGTCATTCCCATGGTTGACAACCTTCAACCTGCGAACACCGCGCACCGGCTTTTCATCTTCCTCCTCCTTCTTGGATTTAGCCTTTGCGTTTGCCTTGGCAGCTTGCATACGAGCATGCTAGTGGCCGACATTGTAAGCAAGCCACGACACCAGTAACGAGGTTGCTTACCTGGCTCTCAACTCGCTCCGTGCTGACGTTGTTGTTCCTCGAAAAGTTATAAAATCGATGAACAGGAATAAATCGAAACTCTTTGTTGTTGCCGGTGACAGGTGCGAAGAAGGCCCAGATCTGCTTGTCGTTGACATCGGAGTATTTGCCCGACCAACTCTGAGTGGCTGCCAATCCGCCACCATTGTCTTCCAACAGCCAGTCTTTGCGATGCTCCTTGCGGAACGCACGGACGTCGTCGGGTATCATATGGACTTGTCTCGTTTTCTTGAGGAACGCTTTCTTCTTCGCGTTCGGGTCCTCCTTCCCCTTCTTCTTCCCCTTCGTCTCCTCCTCTTTCTTGACCCGAGTACCATCCGCATTCAGCATCACAACCTTTCCGTCTGGCCCAATTACCGGCTTCCCATCCGGTCCCAACATTGGCGTCAGTGGACCCGCTTGTTCCTCGACCTCGTTCCGAGATTTATAGTCTTTCCGGTTAAGCTTGACGGGTGCAGGCCAAGCACAGAGGTCGATCGGGGTGTCATGGTGAGTCTGGAGTTTGAAAACATCCCACTTTTTGTCGCTGTGCTTCGTTGACAAGAGCTTGTAGTCGACAAAGTAGCCAGACGGGCCATCGGGCGCGGCGGGTGTGCTCTCGGTCTCGCGCTTCACTGGGGCTTGTTTGGCAGGAGGCGGACGTCGTTTCTTGGGTTCGGGGATGGGGATACGCTTGAGGGGACGAGACATGACAGTAGTCTGGGGGTATAGTCGACGGGGGTGGATGTGGGTGTGGTGGTCACAGCTGAGTGGCAAACGGCAGATCCTGAGACTCGACGGTCATGTGATGTGCGCACCACAAAGAAAACACGACCACCCTCTTTGGCCATACGACAAGGACCTATTGTATACCTGCTACTATTATGCCCAAAGTTTCTTCGAGTGGCAAGAAAGGTGCTCGGCCTTCTCATTCCAAAACTCATCAAAAGAGTACCAAAAAAGCTGGGGATGCTTTGGCGAAACGAGTCAAACTGAAACCACAGCGGCCGGTTCCGACAGTACACCCAGCGTCCAATGTGACTGGTCCCCGCTCATCCCATGTAGAAGGCAAGAACGTGATCTGTGTGACTAGGGCTACCAAACTTGCAACATACCTTCGGAGGTGCAAATCGCTTGTACTTGACGATGGGTACGTGATTCTTGTCTTCTTGCGCTATCTACATCTCATACAATATTTTAGTTTCAAAACACTCGAGTTATACGCTCTAGGAGCTGCTATCCCCCACTTGCTATTGCTCGTCACATCCTTGCCAGAATGTCTGCCGTTTGGGCCTCAAGAAATCCGAAACGAGGTTCGTTGACCAAAGTTTCCTTTGTCCGTCCTAATGGGCGGCTTGTAGATCATTACTGGCACTACAACATGTGTTGATGAAATACACCCGGAGGATGAGGATGAAGACATTGAGACGAAATCCCGTAACAAGTCTTCGCTGCAGGTTTGTTTTCCTACCGCTTCGTTAACTAGCGGATACTGATGACCTTTACAGGTTAAGATCATCATTGGAGACGGTACAGGTGATCCCGGGTCTGCGGGCAAAAAGCCGTAGTTTGGCACCATCGGGACCAGTATTTGTTCATTCTTCCTAACTTATTGACCTCTTGCCTCCTATTCACTGTAAACTAATAAAACGAATATAATGTGGTATCAGGGATCATTAGATTATAGGTCGTGTACGTGTCGAGAAATCACAAAAAAATAACACATAGAACATCAAAATAGCACAACAGCAAGACAACCAAAGAGAGGGAAAGCGTCAAATGCCAAGTATAAACACGAACGTTCAGGCAAAATGGTATCGCAAAATCTGGTGGGGGTGCACTAATTTCTAGGCGTCGGAGTCCTCTCGTCCGAACGTCTCTTACTCGAGTCCCCATCGTGCGGGTATCCATCCCCAGGGTCAATCACGGTCTCCAACTCATGGTATCGCCCAAGATCGAATGCTTCATTCCGCGCAACTCCAGACCGATCGTACGGAAGCCATATCATTGGCGCTGGAGCGAGTAACTCGGGAGGGTATAACAGTCCAGCCGTCTCGGTTGCGTGGTCAGTCGAAGGAATTATAGGTGCAGCGTCTGGGTGCGTATGCGCAGCTCGTTCCGTAGAAACAAGATCGTCAATGTCTTCGGTTTCTGCAAATTAATACCCTACACTTAGTTGTGCTCTGTTAGGCGGACTAGAATTGACTCACCTATAGGAACAGCATCCCTCGTTCGGTTGGGCGACGGCATCACATTCAGTGTAATACTCATCATCTCCAACACACTCGCAATAGACCCGCGTGGTATACCGCTCCTCTCCATCGGGGAGCTCACAAGGCTAGTCCCATCTTCCTCAATAGTAAGCCGACGCCTGCTTCGGTTCCCCCGTAGTGACCTTTTGAAGGTTGCGAGCGAGTCGCGCACGACGGGGCCGAAATTTCGCTCAGGTAGCGTGCGAGACTTGTAAGTGCAGTACCCCTCGACGATCACCACAATGAGCAGTGCTGCACCAAAGAGGACACCTGCTAGAGCCCAAAGCCGACGTGAGAGGAAGATTAGGCCCAGAAGGAGGGGTTGAAGAGCAAGGAGAGTTGCGAAACGGCGTAAAATCCAGAGCTGCAGCAGACCACCTGTTGAAGGCGCGTTTGTACGGGTCCACACATATCCGACCAAGTATCGGTACGCCACAAGAGACAACAGCACGAGTAACAGAATCGGGGGTCCAATCAAGGGAAAGATGAGCGAAAATGTCGAAGCGAACACGACAGCGAGTACGCAGCAGGCAGAAGCGTATACAGGGTTGAATGACTTGGGGTATATGGCTATGAAATCCAGGCTCGTTAGTCAACCCTGTTTCATTTAGGCCGCCAGCACGAACACATACCGCGAAAATATTGTCTAGGGGTGACCGCGTTTCTTCGTGCCCTCCAGACCTTCCACAACCTAACGGGTTGGAGCATTAACAGTCCTGGTGCAATCACCGCTGCATTTAACACCATTACCATCAGCAGCACCGCGATGTACGTTGCCCCATCTGCAACAGTTCTCGTCCGCGCCGTGCTAGTGTCAAACGCCTGCAAGCCAAAGATGAGCGCTCCAACTGCAATGATCCAGGCTGTTGCGATAAAGGCAAGGACATAAAACGTTGCTTTGAACGCTCTAAACCGAGCCGCAGAGACGGATATCGCGCCTGTATAGCGTGCTGCGTAGTTCACTACCACAAGTGCGACCGAGATAAAGAGTGTTGCCGCAACTGCAGGGACGAGCGTAGTCGCTAGTGCCACTCCTAGGTTATCCCTATTTGACAGCGGTCCTAAGAAAGGCAAGAAATGTGCGACATCAGGTGCGCCGGCCAGCGCAAGACCCACAACAGGGATAACTACAGTTTAATCGTTAGAATGCCCCCAGCAAAAGTAACCAAGTTTAAACATACGAGACACAGCCAGGAGTATGGCTACCAGCGCAACAATCGTCCAATATCGCACATCGCTCAACACCCCGCCTTGTTCCTGAAGCTCGCGCCACCTGATATCTGCCTTGGCTCGACCTTCGATCGGCTGGACGCCCGCGAGGTACCGCACATTGCGGCCCACGAGAAGCCAACCCTTGACCTGCTGGCCCTCTGCAATCGCGGTGAATGCCTCTTGTTGAGAGTCGGCAATAGCGGCGTTCAATCGTTTAAGCTGGGATCGCCACGTGCGGATGCCGTCGTATACCAAAGCTAGGCCCGCATGATCCATCCCTGAGATTGGCCGAATAACGGGTTGTCGGTGGGAACGCGAGTCACTTCGTCGTCCGCCACTGGAACCTCGCCGGGCGTCGCGCTCACGATGACCGTGACCATCGTCAGTTCGCCCTTGGCTGTCACCGGTACCCCGCCGCCCATGACCATCACTGGTGCTCTGTCTACCGTGTTCATCGCCCAACTCTCCTGCCTTTCTCCCAGACTTGGGTCCTACAACCGATTCTCGTGCACTTGCCCCTTTTGAAGGTCCCGAAGTAGTTGCGGTGCCCGTACCTGTCCCAACAACAGTCCCAGAGAACCAACTTGATGGCGCCCTCCGCTCCCCTCGAGTAAGATCTCCCTCACTTGGGACTGCAGTCATCTCCCACCCCTCTTCCTCCGGTGATACATGGTTTGGCCCGAATGCCCCGAAATGTTCGGTTGCGTTTGGCGCGGGAGTAGGAGGTACAGCGGCGAGTTCGCCAGCTTGACCAACACGGACTCTGGAGCCAAGCGGAAGACGGCCGAAAGAAATGGACTCGCGAGTAACTTCCTGGAAACGGCTCCCAATGATTCGTTGGCTAATGCGGTTGGCGAGGCTGTCGGTGGAGGATGTGATGCGACCGCCTGTAATTCCCTATAACCCAGCAAGGGAGTTAGACACTGAGGGAAAATAAGACCCAAGGACATACATTGACGTTCCGAAGCTTGTAGTATGATGACGGCGCGACATAGCTCGTTGGCGTTGGACCACCATGCTCACCCGGTCCGAGCTGGTTTTGACGACCCCGTTTTCGTCCACCCAGAGGCCTGGGCCGACTAATGCGCGGACCACTGCGTCCACCCTCAAGAGTCTCCTCGTCGGATTCGCTACTCGAAGTAACAAGCTGAAAGGAGCGGATGTAGTGCGCTTCGGCCATCTCTAGGTTGTCCAGGGCGGCAGCGCGTTGACGAACCAGGTCCTCGAGGAGGGATGTGTTGCTGTAACTAGGTTACGGGAGTGTTCAAGGCATCACACCGATGAGAGACTCACACAACAGTAAACACGCCATGCACATCAATCTCGCCGCCTCCGCCGCCTTGTGCACGCTCAGCATCACCCGTCCTTCCGCTTCCGCTACCATTTCCACCCAAGCTCCTCCCTGGTCCTGGGCTTCGGCTCTGATTCCTCCCGAGACCTAGGCTTCCGGATCGGTTCCTCGGGCGAGTCCCCTCACCACCCAACTTGGACGTCAAGCCACACCTCACCAGCAGATCCTTTACTCTTCCTTCGCCCCATCCCTCGAACCCGGGTGCGTGATCCCTGGGAAGCCAGACGATGTCAACCGAATCAAGTGAATCAAGCCATTGCCGGCGACATGCAAGAACGTTGGTCCATTCGTGCAAGAGTTTGAAAAGTGCAGGAAGCGCAAAGAACACGATGAGCAAGACCGTGAGAACGATGAGCCGCGTTCGAGCGGCGGGAGTACGATCTGAGCCATCCACGATCGCGCGTCGCGTCAAGCCTGTGTTGATAGATGTCTGGCCTTCGTCATACATTTTGAGAAGACGAAGTAGCGACAAGTTCTGGAACGAGGATACGCGTCCACCAAACCTGGCATGTGGGTAGTCTGCGAGACATGGCGTGTCGACAAGATAAAGCGGCAAGGCGCCGACGAGGCCAACGATCGTCCAGCCCAACACGAGGAGAAGGGCGACCCAGAGAGTGCGTTGGGCTAATTCGCCGTCAGAAGGGAACGGCGCTTCGGAAGCCAGGGGAGGTACGAGTGGCACCGGAGGGAAAAGGAAAGCCCAGAGTGTCGATCGGAGGGGTTCTGGTCGTAGCCTAGACTATTATTAGCAGGGCAGTGCAACCCGATGATCAAACTCACTCGGGCCTGACGAACCACTCGCGCGCGGCGTAGAGGGCGCGTATCCTTGGGCGCAGTATAGCGAATAGCAGCTACATTGGCTTTAATCAAACGTGAAACTAGAAATACCCACGCCAAAACGTACCCAGATGAGTATTCCGGCAACAGCGGTAAAGACAAGCGAAGAAATAACCCCGGCCCCAGCAGCATCAAGGCCTTGTCCAGAACATACGACATCAACGGCAACTACGGACGAACTCGGCGCTGAATTGGGTATTGCGCTGACCGTGGTGGTAACGAGCGTGGTGGAAGGAAAGGTTAGAGTAACAGGGAACGCGGTTGTCAACGAGGCGGGCGCAGAGGTCGAAGCTGAATTTACGGGTCCAGATATGGATCCGCCAGGGAATAGTGACGAGCGCGGGGTCGTAGAAGGGAACGCGCTGGTAAATGAGCCTGTTGGACCATTGGCGGAATATTGGGAAGTGACTATAAGGCTGGATACTATGTCTGTGGGGACAGTCGAGTGGGCGGTTTCGCAGAGCGTGCTGAGGCTGGAGGTCCAGTGCCGAGGGCACAACGCCATAGAGCCCTAGTAAATTTCAACGGCTAAATTAGATTGTCAAGCCGGTGGTCGTATCTGTGGTCGTGAACGTAAGTTAGTGAGGGTCGTAAGGCGCTGCACGGGTGCGCCGTCGAAGCGCAAGGCGTGGCAGCCAGAATAAATTCCTGGATATTGCTCACCAACAGCCCCAAATATACGCAAATACACTAATAAATTAGAAAAAAGAGTGTGGGAGTACCAAGACTGTAGTTGTCCGTAGGACGCAAACGAGTGTGAGGTTTAGGTGGGGGTACGGTCTGCTGTTCGTCCACCGATGTTGAACTTTTGGAGATCACCAGGGCAACAGTCCGAGTCGGAGCAACAACGGAGTGGACCGCGTTGCTCACATCTTCGCTAATATTGTATTGTATTCGATAGGAACCGCACCGGGTTCTTTTACCAATTTACCACCACCAACCTCGCGCCCAAAGTCTAATTCTCTAATACTACGAGTCTCGGCTCGGTCAGCTGCCTTGACGAACCGGCCATCCTATGGACACGCGCATCCACCGCTCTATACCGGCCCTCATCCCACCCTGCACTGATTATTATCAGTCTACCCTCTGAGCAGCTCGTTCTTGATTCCCAGCTTGAGCACAGTGCCCCCACGTCCGTCCGGTCTTGCCTATTCCGTCATCAAAGGCAAAGCCAAATGCGCCGTTGGATGAAAATGATTGTCAATTCATTCAACGTGCTGGATGACAGGAGAATGGCTCGGGTGCCAGGATTTTTCTCGTTTTTTGGCACTAGAGGCTCGCGTGTGGTATAAATGAGCTGGGGGGTTGGCATGAGCTCTTCAGCGCATTTCGCGTTTCCAACTTTCAGCCCCTCCACTACACCTACCTCTCATACTTTTGTGCAGAGACCATTCATGATGACTTTCTCGGTTCCACACTACACACTGACTGAGCTCGTCGTCGTCGGTATCATTGCCGAAGTGCTTGTTTACGGCCTTGTCTCGCTTTACAACCACCACCGCTCTGGCCGCAAGCTCTCCTTTCAGATCTCTACCCCCGTCCCCGAAGAAAAGTCCATCTCTGAGAAACCATATTGTCTACGAGACCCGGTGCATCTTGCGTTTAGTGGCAAGGTAAGGTCTTATTCTTCGCACAAATAGCTGTCTGAAACTTATGTGCGCTGCAGGTTGCCCCAAATCGATTGGTGAAGGCACCCATGACAGAGCGCGTATGTGTGTTCGATCGAGAGAGCGAATTTGAGCATGGCATGCCCAACGAAACGTTATTCAAGTATGTAATATTCTCAGTATGAATCCCTTTCGCGTCTTCCAGCCCACGCGTTACTGGTTGATCACCCACGTCCTCACCCCAGTCTCTCAATCGAAGCGCATTACGTTCGTACTGACGAAATAATTTAACCCTGGCTGTGTACATTAGAATTTACGAAGAATGGAGCCATGGTCAATATGGTGGGTACACTCTATTTTCTTTCATCGCGTCCATATTCCTCCATTATCTCGATACGGAAATTATCCTTTGATCCTCACGTGGCGCTTCTTGAGCCACTGCCCTATATGCGCGTTCCTGATCATAGTGCTTCGCTGACGAACCTGTCCACAGGCATAGTCATTACTGGCAACATCCTCGTGGACAAGCATCACCTCGAGGCCGTCGGGAACCCCATCCTTGACCCTTCACTTCCTTCTTGCACCAACCCACAACAGCCTCACCCATACACTTCTGCCTATGCGACACTCGCCACCCGTGCTCGCCAGCACTCGCCTCAGTCCCTCGTTATCGCACAGTTGAACCATCCGGGCGCTCATTCAAGCGATAAGTTGACCAAAGTGCCGGTCAGTCCGAGCGGGGTGCGGGCCGCACCCGCGATGGGCGAGACATTCAACCAACCCCGTGCGCTGAGCGAGCCAGAAATCCGGGATATCATTAGCAAGTAAGGAGGTCCTTGTTTGCTTGCTTATGGAGCGCGATCTGATTCTTTATTCCCCTAGGTTCGCGTATGCATCCTACACACTCTATCTCGCAGGGTTTGATGGCATCCAGCTGCATGCCGCACACGGGTACCTGCTCACTCAATTCCTCTCGCCGTTGACAAACCTGCGTACCGACGGTTGGGGCGGCTCGGCTATAGAGGATCGAGCGAGGATCGTGCTGGAGATCGTGGACGCAGTCAGGGAGGTCGTAAGTGCCTTTTAGGCTTTATCCACAGGGTCGAAAGTGACAAGTGGGATAGTGTCCAAAAGAGTTTAGCATTTCGGTCAAGCTCAACAGTCATGACTTCCTGGTTGGAGGTTTTACCAACGAGGACGCATTGGGCTTTTGTAAGCTTTTGGAGGCCCGCGGGGTAGATTTCGTCGAGATTTCAGGTGGGACGTACGACTCGATGGTTGAGGCTTTCACACACCAGGCTCGTACCCTCGCTACCAGTTGTACTGCAGGTGTTCTAACTCTGATACTCAAACTACAGCGCGAATCAACCAGGAAGCGCGAGGCCCATTTCATCGAGTTTTCGGAGCGCTTGAGAGCCGAGCTCTGTAAGACCAAAGTAGTGCTTACAGGCGGTTTCAAGAGTGCTGACGGGATGGCGCGTGCGATCGAAGATGGGGCTTGTGATTGTAGGTTTCAAGCATTTGCCTAATACCTCGGTGATTGATAGCTCCTATTTGCAGTTGTTGGGCTTGCACGTACGACTGCTGCTGAGCCACGTTTTGGTGCCTCTCTGCTTGCTTCGCGCATGGCTAGGGCACGGCCGACGCTTGTACCAGATCACATTGGTTTGCAAGTAGGGGCTGCGCTTGTTCAGCTGAAAGATATCGGAGAGGGGAGGGAGCCCACGGATTTCGCAAAACAGGACGAGGCAGAAAGGTTTTTGAAGACGCTGGGTATTGGTGCGTGAAGCGAGTTTGCTGCTTAGTGGGTTTGCGTCAAGCCGAATGTATATAATCTCACCGATGTGTGTATGCGTAAATTACCATATATGGGTTTGGAAGTCAAAGCCAGTTTTGCGATAAAGTTTGCTCCCGCAGGGATGGGATGGATGGGCCACGTGACGATATGGGGGCCGTGTTCAACGACGATGGCGGCGACGGCGGGTGTGGTGAATGCGGTTGACTTGAGGTGTGTAAATGCGCTATAATTGGAAGACGCGGCGATGACGTACAACGTGTAGTTTGGACGAAAGTATTCTAGCCGATACAAGTAACATATCGGAAGAAGAATCTCAGAGACTCTCAACACAGACGCGCGCGGCGGTCGTAAGTTCAAGCTCTGTTGCATGTGGCTTCAGCTGACTCGACAAAAGTACTATCTCGGAAATAAGGGTGTCACCGAACAGCAAGCTAAGGAGCGTTTCCAGGTGTCACACAGCACCACACCAGATTCACAACAACACCCGCCCCCTTCTCCTCCAACTTCTTCTCCGCCCGCCCCTCAGCCACCTTTGCGCAAGCCACCGGGACAAGCCACCGCGGCACTCATAAAGGCTTCTTCATCGACCGTTGTGAGCGCGATGGATCGCCCACGCGCTCTGCCTGTTCGCGCGAAGACCACCGCACTTACCCCGCGGTCTCTGACAATGGCCCAACCGCAGCAGCCGAAACAGCAACAGGGGCCTGTCGATCCGCGCCGGTCTGGGGGGTGTGCAACGGGGCGGGATGTGAGTTTATTTCTTGGATCCTGTGTCCTAATTATGTTGACCTGGCCTTGCTCACGAAGGACTATTGGTATCGAACTTCGGCGGCGTACCTCGCTGGGAAGAACGAAAGCGATAACAGTAGTACCCCGCCGAAAACACAGTCTCAACCACAATCGCCGCCGAAACAGCAGTCGCAGACCCAATCGCAGACCCACTCTCAACCCAAACCCTCCCAGGTTATCCAGAGCCCTCCTGCATCACCGCCACGTCAAGCCGGATCGGGATTGGTGCACATGTTGTCTCAGCTTTCAACAAGTGACACATCCCAGGGGCGTGGCGTAGTTCTTGTGCCCGCTTCGTCCAGCCAGAAAGGTCACTCTGGGAACGAGACACGGCCTTCTGGGATCGTTGACTATGCTTCAGACCAATCCAACATGTCTATACAAATTGGTGGTCGGCCCGACGAGACGCAGCCTACTCAGCCCCAGACGCAATTGGATTTTCCGTTCCTGCGACCCACACCTTCCGACTCTCACCGTGGCTCTAGCCCCAGCTTAGGTGGCTCACCCCGGCGCTCCAACCCGGGATCAAGCCCTAGCCTCGGGGGGAATGACCGACGCTCGAGTCCAAGTCTCGGCGACCCGAGTCCGACCCGACCCGGCGCTTTTGGAGCCCTGAACATGTCCGGCGGGAGTAGCCCCTATGCGGGTAGCTCTGCGCTTCCCACTCAGAATCCCGAATCGCTTACCCAGGACGAAGAGGAAGATAACTCGGGGATGCATGGTCACAACTCTGGGGAGACACAGGCGACAGCTCCGACACAGCTTGTTACGCCCGAGGACCGTTATGTGAGCGCGACCCCAATGCCGCCGTCCGCTCGGCCATCCGAGGAAGAGGAGAATGAGGGTAACAGTGGTGGGCAGACAACGAGGAGCGGGGAGGACAGCGCACAGGGCAGGGAAGGTAGGTCGCCAATGCAGTTCAACGATTCCGAGAAACCCAACCCCGATGTAGACATGCGCGATGCAAACCCAGCAGAAGACATATCATTACAATCTCCTCCGAATCTCACGACTCCCCACCGAACAGGGGAATCTGTGCGTATAAGAAATAGCTCTCCTTCTCGCCTGCACGTTACCCCATTTCCGCCTGAACATTCGCCTACCCGTGCTCTCACGACGCCCTTGACGAACTCCCACCAGGCGTGCACCCTCGACCGGTCCAGGAAATCAGCATTTGAACCTCCCGTGCGTACTCGACCAGAGGCCCAGCTTCCGATTCCACGACTCAGCTTTGGAGGGAGGGAACTGGATGCCACACCAACGCGGTGGAACGCTTCGAGGGCCGAGGAAGAGGAGAGGGCCACTCGAAAGGCTGGGCAGGAGGGTGGCGGGCACGTTCCACAATCTGAGGAGGTGCAAGCTGGGCCCAGCGCGCAATCCAGGGAGAGGGAAAGGCCGAGCTCAAAGCCACAGACCCCCGGAACGGACGAGGTTTTGACCGCTTCGACTCCGTTCGTGAGTGGTAAAGGGAGAGGTACCCCTCAGAGGTTGGTTAGGTCGCCACTATCTCCTCAACGAGCTGGCATAAAAGAGCCTGAAGGAACGCGGGATGTCCAGATGGAGGACCCCTACGATACAGAGCCGGAGGAGGAACCCCAACCTATCCCACAAGCCGGACCTCTCGTACGCAACGCGAGCTCTCTGCCGCTCGAAGCCGGCCGACAAAAGCGATTAAAAGAGGGGAAACAGCAACCTACCCCTGCTCCCCAGCCTGAGTCTGAGCCGGAACACGAGTCGGAGGAGGATGCACCACCCCATGTTACTCCCCAGGGCGGCCGCGGGAGGCAGCCAGCGCGTCGAGGAAGGGGCAGAGGAAGGGGTAGGGGCAGAGGGGGCGCATCTGGTACCCCCCGTACGCCACACGAAGACACGACCGAGCCAGCATCACCGCCAAAGAGCGGGCCGAGTACGGGGAAAAAGCGGCCGCGTGGTGGGGCATCTGGAGACGCCTCCCCCGTGGGCGCTGCTACCAAGAAACCTAGGATGCAGCCTGGACCAAGTGCACGCGCTACGGCCGCTTCTACTCCTGCTCCTGCTCCTGCTCCTGCCCCCACTTCTACTGGAACTCGAGTCTTGGCGTGGTGGTCTAGGGGGAAGAACTACTACTTTGCCTCGATAACCGGCCGTATGGGCAAGGGTCGGTACGCCGTTCGATTCGACGATGACGACAATGCGACGCTTGCACTGGACAAGTTGTACCGAGCCGAGTTGCGCGTCGGTGACCGGGTCAAGATATATATGCACAACAAGGCCGCTACACACCACGGAGATGCCATCGTCAAGGATATTCGAAAGTGGCAATCGGATCGTGTTGTTAATGTTGCCACGGGTGCCTTGGGCGACGGGGACCGTCTGGACGTTCCGAGCGCGGCGTTGATGATTCAAACGAAGGAAGTCAAGAGCTCCTGGTCCGATCGCTTGATTGACACGGACGAGATTGTTCTCCCCACTGACTCCAATGTCCCGACAAAACGCAAAGTCAGCTTCGGTGTCGCACCTGGCGCAGCACCCACACGGGGTGGAGCCAAGCTCTCTGGGTACGCGTTTGTGCTCACTCTCAAGGCCGAGGACGTTGGGATCCGCGAAGACAAATTGGAGGAGTGGAAGGCGGCTCTACGGGCCAAGATCGAAGCTCAAGGCGGAGTCATAGCGAACGAGTGGGATGAGCTGTTTGTGGT
>WSTG01000920.1:0-12705 GCA_019616325.1 Ceratobasidium sp. 394
ACTAAAGTGTTTACGTCATGATAATGAAAAGAAGCCGCCAATCAAGGTTTTGCATTTGTAAGAAAGCTGAATGGCGGAACGCGCATACATCCAGGCACCAGTACGGAAAGGTGAGATGCTCGTTGGGTAGTTGGTCTTTCCTTTTGCGTCTGGTGATGTTTTGTTTTTTACGGATAGTTCTTGACTTTGTCTTCCAATACGGAGACTCGTCCGGGCCGACAGCGGGTAACACACGAGCCCCGATAACCAACTCCACATCCACGCCAGACTTCTCGATACGCACAATCTCCGCCAAAAGTAGACGCACGAGTCCTTCGCGTACGTCCTCGGGTTCTGTATTGCCATTCAGGATGAACACAAGTCGTGCATCCGTGGCTACGCTTGCTAGACTAGGATAAAGGACGTTTTCTCAGTCGTCCAGCTCATCAGCAGCTCCGCGTCACGAGTTATTCCAAGCCTGAGACTCAGTCATGGTTCTCAGCTTGTTTGTACATGTTGTCAGATACAGTCGAAAGCCAGGATTTGCATAGCCAGAATCTGCATAAAAAGCTTGAAAAGCAGCGGTTTGCTTTTCCCAAGCTCAATTCGGAATTCTTCCACCCGGCTGACACACGTGCTGAGTGAGCATGATAGCCACCTTATAAATCCCACCCGAAAGACCGCCGGGCTTTGAGATATATAAGGGCGTATGTGCACTCGGACAGCATCTCCCCCCAGTGAAGCTGCTCTGCACCCACTATGACACCCGCACCTAAAGAAAAACGCCGCCGTGGCCCCAAGCCCGCCCGACTGATCTCCTCTGCTATCGGTCTCGAGTCCTCTCCTAGACTCAAACACTTGACTTACCACGACAAGCTCGAGATCCTAGACTACTGCCATGCTCATCGTCATTTGACGCAGGCCGACATCGCTCAACACTTTCGGACACGCTTCCCCTCGATCACCCAGACCACCATCTCTCGATACCTTGCTCAGGAGCAGCAGATACGCCAATACATCGCCAAACACCCCCAGCGACTTAGCTATACGCGCCCAGTCCATGTCGTCCTCCCCGACGTTGAGGAAGCAATGGACAAGTGGGTGACCGAGAAGTTGGACAACGGCCGCACTCATTTGACAGGCGGGCTGATCTGCGAGAAGGCACGTCAATTCTCTGACCGCCTCAGTGCCCATGACAGTCAGCACGGTAGCATCAAGTTCTCTACAGGCTGGCTCCGGCAGTTCAAGGAGCGTATGGGACTCCACCAAGTCTGGTACCATGGCGAGGCAGCCTCGGCTCCAGTCGAGCGTATTGAGCCGGAGATTCAGCGGCTCCAGCTAATTATTGGTCAGTACCAGCCTAACGACGTCTATGATTTTGATGAGACTGCCCTCAACTTTCGCGCAGCGCCTCTCAACGGGTTGTCAAGCCGCCCAATGTCCGGGGTCAAACCAGATATGTCCCGCCTCACTTATGCGCTTGCCGTCAACTACACAGGCTCCGACAAGCGAGAGCTGTTCATCCTGGGTAAAGTGACAAAGCCCCAGTGCTTCAAGGGGCGTACGGGGACTGAGTTGGGCTTTGATTATGATGTCAACTCAACTGCATGGATGACAGAAGTGATGTGGCACCGGTACGTGATTTATTTATTTATTTGTATGCGTAATTCTAACACTCTCATTTGCAGATGGCTCACGAGGTTTGATGCGGACATGAGGCGCCAGAACCGACACGTACTGCTCCTGTGCGACAACGCTTCGTCGCACAAGAAGCCCGCACCTGGGCAGTACCCGAATGTGCGTGTCGAATTCCTGGCGGCGGGGCTGACAGCTTACATCCAGCCGCTGGATGCGGGAATCATCCGCTGCTTCAAAGCACACTATCGCCGTGCCCAGATTCGACGGGTGATTAAGCGCTCCGATCGGGGAGAGCTCAAGATCTATCACGTCGACCAACTAGAAGCCATGAATATGGCTCGGGCAGCTTGGGACTCGGTCTCAGCAAGCACAATCACCAACTGTTGGCGCCACACTCGGATTTGTCCGCCGAGCTTCGAGCTCATGCACAAGACCGAATCATCCACCCTGGAAGTCGAAGAGACGGTATCTGAGCTGCAATCTGCACTCAATCAACTCGCTGAGCGGCATCCAGATCTAACTCCGGGTGACTTAATGTCTGCCTGAAGGTTTGTCGATTCCGACGCAGCCACGAAGACCGAGGCCGAGCCCTCCGAGGAGAAAATTGCCCAGCAGGTTATCCGAGCACACGCCGGGGATACCGAATGATTATTGTACTGTTTTCACTATGTATCGACTTTTGACTGAATTATGTATATATATCGGAGTGTGGGAATGTTTCACGTGACTGCTTCTTTCACTATTTGTACATGTTATTCGGAAGACTAGAATCCGCATACTTGTCTAATTTCCAATTTCCCGAATGCATGCGAATTTTGGCGTTCGACTGTACCTCGGAGCTCGCATAAAAGCACCATTTCAAATTGACCATCACCATTGAATCTTCGGGGTCGTACTATAATAGAAATCTTCATGCTCATCGTAGCTAGCTACCCATCGCTCTGAGCCAATGGTGCATACAATGTACTTGGCGGGAGGTAGCACCCGTGCCCCAACAACCAACTCGACGTCTGCGCCAGAGTCCTCGACGCGGGCGATTTCCGTCAAGAGTAATCGCATGAGTGCTTCGTGTACGTGCTCGGCGTCTAGCTCTGGTCTATAGTGCCATTCAGGGCAAACGTATCTGTGCATCCGAAGGAGCATATCGGCTGAGCTGGCTAAGTTAGGGTGAACGACGTCCTTCCAGTCGTTGCCTTGAACAGCCGAAGGACGGCTATCGAGTTCGTCTGGTCGAGGCTTGAAGTTCTTCATTGCCAGAACAAACCGATTCAGTGCTGCAGGCCACTTGTTTTCCTCTTCGTAGTGTTTGGGAGCTGCACAAGCAAGTGTCCAAGCGATGACCCAGAATGTCGATTCAGCATCGTGGAAAAGCTGATGTCTGTGCTCGGCTTGACAGGCAACGGGGAGGCTATTCCGTATTTGCACAGCTTCTGTGTATTTCATGTACCCAGCTTCGTCTATTGACTTGTACAACTCGAGGGACCTCCCCTCGAGTGTTGGCATAGACCGCAGAGTGCTGGGAAAAACGTTGGTTTCGAACGGTTTGCCAAGAGCGATTGACCGAGCGATAAATTTGGAGGTTCCCTGTTTAGAACATCAGCATTTAACGACACTTCCGATGAAATTGCGTGCACTTTGTTCTTCTAGAGTTTAAATCTGCTCAACATCTGCACAGCTATCGCCATCTATTACCAAACAGGCTGACTCGGGCTTGACATTTCTGCGAGGGGAACATGCATCAGCGTTGTGAGGTCCGAGGGACCTCAAGGTCGAACGGGAGTGGGCTGGCGGTGTCGGAGCTTACGAGAGTGAGCGTATGACTTGCCAGACGACTCGGATTCGAGAGTGGGTTGTCTGTAAGTACAGGAGTACGTGGGTTTAAATAGTAGAGAGTGAACGAATATGAAATGAGTAAGGGATTGAAACGGTTGGGAAGCGAGAGATGAAGTAAGGAGCGTGTATGCGTGGGGGTTATCACGTGCAACCCTCACAAGCGTTTTGTCTCCCCGTAACCGAAACATCTCGCCTATCGCTGGCCAACCTTTGATTAATGTAATGAACGCCACCATAGTAGCTTCCATCACTGCGCGTCTTAAATCCCGGGCCTATAGGTGCGACCATGATGTTATAGTCGCTAATATTACGGTGCAAGCCCTTGCACTCGTGGTATAGGTTACGCTGGACTTATTATATCTATTAGAGCTACGTACAATGAGGACCATTTTACAACTCACCGACGCAAGCATCGTACATGACGCGCAAGAAGCGAGAGAGCGACCTAGTTTCCCCAAGCGACTGGCCAACGCCTTCAGAAATCACCGACATTTTAATCCTCCGGTCCGATCCAGCGTGAAGCACAGGAGTCTCGAGTCTCTTTCGGTTTGCATCCAAGACGTAGTCGTGGAGCGAGATAGCCCTGCATCCTGGGACCCAAGTTCCACCGTGCGTCATTGCGTATATCGAGTTCGTGACGAGGTTGAAAGTGAAACCCCCGTTGCGCACGTGATGGGAGCCAATTGGAAATTAACTTGGCCTCGTCTTGCCGGTTGCCACCCCGCCGAGCCTCGAACGAACCTGGAGTAAACATCTATGACGAAGGCAGGAAATCAAAGGGACAATGGTATGCTAGATTCCGGTCCGCATAAAGCAAGATCATAGGAGGTCACACTCTGGCAGACCGAGAGGCACTCGCTTACTTCCCTTCATTTGTTCCACTCCTCCGGCCGATCTCAATACCCTGGTACAGCAGACTTTTCCAACACCTAGTCTTCGTCTCTAAGCCCACAATCCCCTATCCGTCCCCTTTTGACCTCCCTGGCGAAAAACCACTGGTGAGTAAATCCATAAGCTATGCCCAATCTGACGTGCGACTATTACCCTCTCACTAGTGTTATGCCAGTCATGCAAAGTTACTTCCATACCAGAGGCCACCAATCGACCCCCAATATGTTGTTCAAGCCGCAAATCAGCCAGAACGTTTCCTAGGCAGAGTACGTCTCTACCTTCTCGATCCGAGCACAATAGTCAAGAGGGGGAGGGAAGAGCTACAAGCGGAGGCCATCAACTTGCATATGATCCGCACTATGACCTCCATTCCAGTCCCAGCCGTCAAACAGGTTGTCGTTGATTCGAAATCCGCCTACCTAGTCATGGACTACATAAGGGGCTCTACTTTGGAAATGTGCTGGTCTACTCTGAGTTTCTTTGCCAAGCTGCGTGTTGTCTGGACTCTGCGTGGCTATGTTTCTCAACTTCGACGCTTGCAACGATCGGTCCCTGGGCCCATTGATGGTGGTCGATGCGAGGGCTATCTTTTCCCCCTTATTGGTGCTGGGCCATTTACCTCATACGACGATCTCACTGCTTGGTACAACCACAAGCTCGATGTCTGCCGGCAAATGGGTCGGGCCCCACCAAATGCGCCCCGCTTTGATAATTCATGGCCACTGGTGTTTACGCATGGAGATATCAGCCCCCGAAATGTGATAATCTCGGAAGATGGAACAATATTCCTACTTGACTGGGAGCTGTCCGGGTTTTTCCCCGTGTGGCACGAACATGCATGCATGAGATCGGATTGTGCGTCTCACGAACTACCCTCAGGGTGGCGATATGCACTACCATGGATCGCCGGTAAGGATTCGGGTACCGTGATTGACTTGAAGCTCACATTTCCGGTCAAGGACGGTACTATCGCGTGTTGGCACAGCTGGCCATGGTTGGCTGGGCAATTACATTCGCGTACCTCATGTAAAACATTCTTCGGTTGGCACCTCTGAGGCAATATCAGTAGAGCGCATTTATGAACCTCCTCTCGCTTAGTTGTATTTGTATTTATATTTTGTTGACAACGTTACCACCAAGCTTGAGAACAAGCCCGACATGCAACTTGCTGACCCGAGCGAGTGGCGGCTTTCAAGCCGCGTTGTGTCTCTTTTGCCCCCTCTACTAATTCTTTGCATCATTTTTTCCCTCAATGATACTAGCCAAGGAAGAGTTGAAGATCCGTATACGTGGCACAAAGGAGAAAAAACCCGAGACGCCCACTAATTACCTGGCTAACTCCTGTGTGTTTATCTAAACAAGTAAATAGTAGTCCTACTAGTGCTATTTGGGCACAAGAATCTTTATGTGCCGCTATCAAGATGATAGATTGTCATTTGAACTCATACCAGAAGAATTGGACAAGCTGTACTGGCCAGAGGGTATTATTCCCCCTTTTTATGCAAATTTACCCCCCTTCAAGGCCATGCGGTCTCCATGAATTGGCTCAGAGGGCAGCCCCACAGCCTAAACGATACCCCAAGCTACTTGCTGGGCACCTGCTGCTTGACCATGGCCAGCCAAACCTGATTGTATGCATCCTGTGCGTAACTCTGGGGCCTGTATGACTCTTGAGATTTGACAATTCTAGTGCTTGTCTTCTAAGAGCATAGTAGCTGCTGAGCTGCAAATTTCACACATGAGAGTAGTCATATACTGCTACTAGGCTGTATAGCTAGCATATACCCAACCAGTCTGGATGCTGAGCAACAGGGGGGTATTTAGTGGTCCGGATTCTTGGGGACAAAACTGTTAGCATGTGTCCCCAATTTTGTATCAACCATATCTCAGTGGTTGCTGGGTCAAACTTGGATCCCTTATGCTCATATTGTAGCTCTCATCATTAGCTATCTTGTGGTATATATTGTGTATTTTCATATGTACGCCATGCGTGGCTACAAGCTGCCAAACTCCGAACTCAAGAGTTCACTAACAGTTTTGTCCCATACTTTAGTACTTGATACATCCATGGCTAGAACATGATGTTACAACGAGAGCGGTCGAAAGCTTGAGTGATGCGTTGTCCAACCCCGGGTGTTAAAACTCAGCTCTAGTGGTAAATAATCGCTAAGTGGTAGATTACAACGCATGCATAGCATGCCAGAGCTCTAATAATACAAAGCGAGGACATAATAAGACGAGGGACGAGGGGTGAGACGGAGCTCAGGACAATCAGAACTATAAGCACCTCTAAGCGGAACTTCAGCAGAGCAAAATTTAAAACAAATAGCTAGAAATAGGGGGGGTCTAAACGACAAGTAGCCAGCCAGAGCATGGTAGCAGCGGCGGTAGGGAGGGGGTAGTCGGGAGACGGAAACCAGCGGTAGTGCGGCATAGGACCTGATGGAGCGAATGGAAGCACGGGCAGCGCAAATGTGGGTATATGCTGCCGATTGCGAACGTCGGAAGATAATTTACCATAGGCTCGCCCCTCATTCTCCTAGCTTGCCCGCCACCAAACGGCAGGCATTACAGAGCAGCTCAGTCTACACACCCCACCGTGCCGGGGACAAGCGGCATGGTTGGCCCGAGTACGGTAGACACCGCCACGTCGTGAGCTGTCCAATTCGTGTTGAACTAGTGACTTAGCTAGGATAAGACCGAAGGCTCTGTTAGACTCAGCCGGCAATTGGACCACGGGCCGTCTTATGTGTACAACGACACAACGCCGAGTCTAACATACGCGGTGTGTTGGGGGAACCGAGCCGCCGAGGCTGCGAGAGTGAGGATCGCAGGCCAGGGTGAGGCGCTAGACTCGGTTTATGCGTGCTTAGGTGTGCAGGATGTAACGGCAAGGGCGGGGTGGTGGGAAAACGAAAAACTACGAGGCCGCAGCGTGCGCGGACCTCGGTGGCGGCCCCCACAGGAGGCCCGGGGCACGTGATGCGCCCGGGTCCGGTTTTGCTTGTGCTTCCTCCGCTCGCTGCGTCCCACAAGCTCCCCCGTATCGGAGGGTAATATCATCGCCGTCATCTTCATCCATGTCTTGTTATGCACCTCCCAGCTTGTTCATCTTACTTCCGCATCCAGTCCTCCCCTCTCCTCATATCGCAGTCAATCTAGAGTTCTAAGTTAGGGCCACGGTTGGCCCTCGACTTCCGCCCCTCTTCTCTCTGTGCGTGTGCTTCAGCTTCGGAACATCTTCCGGACCTCCGTCTGTCGCCATCCCCGGTTGCTCGGGCGCTGCATTAACAGTATTGGAGTCAAAAGACCCGAGTCGAGTCTCTGGGCTTCCCCCTTGCGCATCTTGCTCTTGGGTGTATCTATTCTTCTTCACGATCAACAAATCAGTTGCGGCTCCTTGTGTTGCCTAGCGGGGATTGAAGCGGCATTCTGTACAACACATGTGAATGGCGAAAGAGTATATGCGTTGGGCAAAGAGACACATACCCGGAGTGCATGTGGAACATACGGCACAAACTTGGGTTCCCGTCGCACCCTCCACACGGCAGGGGCACACTCCTCGACTTGGACCTCGGCCTTGACCTTGGGCTTGGGTTTCAATTGCATTAGAAACTTCGGCGCCCTATACGTGAGGAAGAGAGCTTACCTTATCGTCGTTGACGACCGGGCTCTCCTTCTCCTGATGATACTCAATCAGGAGGCGCGCCTTTAATGCAGGTGCATATGTATAGCCCCATGTTGGCCCAGGCGTGCTCGGGTCTGACGTTACGCGCTTGTGAGTGGGTCACGACCAGGCTCATCGCCTCCTTGCGTTGCCTATTCGTGAGACAGGAGGGCGAGAAGGTAGAGGGGCCACAAGAGTAATTCTGTCGCCCTCCCCGAGTACGCCTGGGCTTTGGTGGGGTTGACATGGAGTCAGGTTGGCCTGGGGGAGTCCCGTATGAGTACCGAGTAGGGCTGGCAAGTCAAATGGGAGCGAGACCACGAGCGTTGGTAGAGCATTGGGCAATATTAGTACCCGTCTGCGATTGGGATCGCACGAAGCAACCGGGTCAGAGCCTCAGTATATCGTAGATCACATGTAAGAAGCAATATTGCAGTGACATAATTTACCTAAGCGACTGGTCAAGACGTGGCAACATAACGAGGTAGTCACGCGCCCGGGGATCCAAGTTCCGTCATGCATACATCGAGCCCCAATTAAGGAAGCGCCCGTGGTGCACGTGGTAGGAACCAATTGGAAATCTGGTCAGGCGCCACTTGCAGGCCCCGTTGACTGTTGCCATATCTTGTTGCCCCGCTACAGCAGGCCACCACACCTCGAATAATCCTGGAGGAAAGATCTGCGATGGATATACAAAACAAGGAGGATATTAAGGGTAAAGAGGATATCAAGGGTATGTTGGATTTCGATCTCCACGAAGCAAGATTATAAAAGACCACACTCAAGCGGACAGAGTGGCATTCGCTTACTTCCCTTCGTTTGTTCCTCCCCTCCGACCGGTCGCAACGTCCTGGTACAGCAGACTTTTCCAGCACCTGGTCTTCGTCTCTAAACCCACAACCTCCTACACGTCGCCTTTTGACCTCCCCGGTGAAACGCCATTGGTAAGTAAACTCATAAATTATCCTCGATGTAACTTAAATCTCCTACTAGCGTTATGCTACCCATGCGAAGTTACTTCCATACGAACAGCCGCCAATCGACCCCCAATATGTTGTTCACGCCGCAAACCAAGCAGAACGTCTCCCAGGCAGCGATCTACGTATCTACTTCCTTGATTCAAACACAATCGTCAAGATGGGGATGGAAGAGCTACAGGCTGAGGCCATCAACTTGCATATTATACGTTCCATGACCTCCATTCCAGTTCCGGCTGTCAAACAGGTTGTCATTGATTCGGGGACTACTTACCTAGTCATGGGCTACATAAAGGGCTCTACTTTGGAGATGTGCTGGTCTAATCTGGGCTTCTTTGCAAAACTGCGCGTTGTCTGGACCCTCCGTGGCTATGTTTCTCAACTTCGACGCTTGCAACGATCGGTCCCTGGACGTATCGATGGTGGCGAATGCCATGGCTACCTTTTCCCCATTATCGGTGCTGGACCATTCGTGTCATATGATGACTTCACTGCTTGGTACAACCATAAACTCGAGGTCTGCCAGCGAATGGGTCAGGCGCCTCCAAATGCGCCCCGCTTCGACAATTCGTGGCCACTGGTGTTTACCCATGGAGACATCAGCCCCCGCAATGTGATTATATCGGAAGATGGAACGATATTCCTACTTGACTGGGAACGCTCCGGGTTTTTCCCCGTGTGGCACGAATATGCATGCATGATATCGGATTGTGTGTGTCACGAATTACCCTCATGGTGGCAATACGCTGTACCATGGATTGCCGGTAAGTACTAGGGTACCACAATTGACTTAAGGCTCACATTTCCGGTCAAGGACGATACTATCGCATGTTGGCACAAGTAACCATGGTTGGCTGGGCAATTACCGTTGCGTATCTCATGTAAAATGTTCCTCGGTTGGGCTGTGCATGTATGGATTTCCCCCGCTTAGTTGTATTCGTGCACTTGATCGCTGGTGACTAGGTGTGCGCTTTGTAGTCTTTGTCTGAACGAATCAGTCGTCAATATTGCAGGAGTCAAGTTTGTCACCCAGGAGACACTACTGGTTGTCTACTTACCTACTATACGGAATCTTTACTTAGGCTCCAGGCTAAGACCATAAAACATGGGTTGGACGTCCTGTTCGTCTTTCACACAGTGTGTTGAGCTATATATCAGCGTGAATCTGCTCGAACTTCGTATCTAGTATAGAAGAACATTCAACAAAGGCGGTGCGCAGATAGTAGCTTTTATAGCACTTTGCTTTTAGGGACCAAATGTATCAACAATGACATAAGAGTAAGTCAGGGGTTAGAAGAAAAGGTATATAGCCACAAATATGCCCTGCAATCCCAAGTCAATCCATGTACGATTAAGCAGGTCCAGCGAGACTTACCAAAGTGAGCAGCCCCACTAGTTGCAGCGGTACACCCTCAGGCTGCCGAACAGTCATTGTCTCCGTTTTAACAATCAATCCTTCCTCACTAACGTTCTTGAACAGTTCCATAAATAGTCGCATTATAAGAGACCTTAATTCATCAGACTTACATAGAAAGCTCCTTGGGGAGTTGGAAGTGGAAAGCGAACCGGATTGGTTTGGTTCAATCGTTCTACTGCTCCACTAAAATTGTACAATGACCCAGCGCGGACAATATTTGCTTGTTCCATATCCTGGAGCACGACAGAACACCAGAATCGGCAACCAGTGCCAGATACACCAAAGATATACTGCTCACGTCCATGTTTGGTGATAAGACCCAGAATAGAATCAACCGTGATATCCACAATAACAGGGTACATGGAAGCAGCCGCACTTGAATGGGTCATCACATAAGGGACAGACTGAACCATCAACACGCCAGTAAATCCATCAGCGCCTGGCGTCATGTTTAAGATAACGGAGTTTCTACCCAAGTGAAGAAAAATGCGCCAGTGGAGTACTGAATTGGGGACGCTTGGATAGGTAGGAGATCCAGTCAAGGTAACTTCTTTAACTAAGCAAGTCCGGTCATCTTGGTTCAGTTTCTGGTCAGAGATCGTCCTTGAGTCGGACATAATAGTTAGCAAAGCTAAGGGGAGCGAGCTTGAGGAAGTGCGAATGAGAGGATATGTAGATGATAGGGGCAGTGAGACTCCTAACACAAAACGGGGCACGAAATGTCCGACCCTGCGAGGCCCAAAATTAGATTCCCCTGAGTGTTTGCCCAGGGCCAACCCCTTGCTTGAACTTTGATCACCGTCAATTCTCTTATGAGGCGTGGAGAGACTCTAGCCACTTCTTGACGGCGATGTAACATGTGAAACCCCAATTTTTCAAGCGTGTCCGGGTAACTCCTACAAAAGTTTAGCCCAGTAGTGCTAGCGTTAATCCTAGATTTCAGGATATTTGGTCTGGAAGGATACTAAGGCCTATAGTCGACTTCCTGATGTGTACATGTAGCCACAATCAAATATGGTCAGACTCATTCCCCCCTCGCTACCTGTGAGATAAATCAACATCAAGTTCATGATTCTCGATCGCTCCTTTGCAATGATATTCTACATCTGATAGTGAGTCATACCACATTCCAACGATAGCCGGTCTGGCTCTTGACAAGACTTTGGAGCTATTAGAGACATGTGTCTTCGGGCCCTCCAAAACGAATGTCTCCCCCCAGTGCTCTTCGGTATTTTAACTTTTCCTGGCTATTGTTCAGCTACAAGGTTGTCAATAAACTGAATCCAACGATTCTCCCATGCTTTGAGTGCATTATCCTTCCTTTTCGGATCCAACGACGAATACTAAAATCATGTGTATATATTAGCAACATGTTGAGCGTTGAAGAGCTAGAAGATCCAACCTCCAGACTTTGTCTCGCGAGTTGTCCAAGGCTCAAAAGGTTTGTACTGTTACTAGCCACGATTGTCTGCTATCGTTTTTTAGTACTAGTTCCAAAGGTACGAGCCTACATCAAGCCCATTTACCTGATAAAAATCGAACGATAGGCCGGGGTTTTGGAACACAGACGGGTCATCGGACGATATAGCAACTTTCAACCCATTGTTGAGTAGAACAGGGAGAGGATGCATAGGCATCGAGGACGTTAGCCGCTGTGAAATGTCGTCGGAGTTGAGAATTTAACTAGTCTCGACACCCGGAAAAGGAACGCTGCATTTACCAGAATCTCGTTTGAAATGGGGCAAACTTCAACGAGGATGCCTTTCTCTTTGTATTTCTGCATTAGTAAAGGATGCTTGGCCAAGGAATACCTGCATAAAACAAGTACTGATTGAGTTTATCTTAGATTCGGGATCAGAAGGACGCACCCATGTCCAATACGTTTAGAACCAAGAAGAAAAGCGTCGTAGAGGTTGCTGTCTACTTCGCCGCCATCGTCAAGAGTCTCCCCCTAACGATATTCAGCTCATATAATAGCATATATGGGGTAAAATGAGTGCACACCGCATGGAAAATAAATGGGATATCCAGTCCTCGTTTCTCTGCTTTGGCACGGAAATCCAGCAGGGCTTCAGCAAAGAAGATCAGTGGGTGCCCAGCGTCCTCTTGTCCTGCCATATCGAAACCTAGGGGAGATTGAATTCAATAGTAGTCTCATGGCCAACGAGAGTGTCCCTAACCAACGATAAGGTCTGGGTATTTGGCCTTTAGTTCGATGCATTCATTAAGATTTCCGATCATCTCTTCGACCGAGACTGAGCGGAGCGCCATATAGATGACCTGAGGATAGTAGTAGCGAGTTG
>WSTG01000921.1:0-12666 GCA_019616325.1 Ceratobasidium sp. 394
AACAAACAGCAACAACTGATGTAATTGGCAATATGTACCTACAATGGAATTTCACCGTTATTTTTTCAAAACGACTGTGGCAATCGACTCCTTGGCCCAAAATACCTATGGAGCAAGCCTCATGCGACAAAACCCTGGACAGTGAGGCGACTGGAAAGTCATTGCCAGTTCTGGCGCAATAATCACGTGACCCTAGCGCTTAAACCCGCGCGCCTCCCGCTGGCCTTGCTGGACCAACCTTCTTCCCAACACCAGCAACATACATCACACAGGGGGTAGTTTGAGTCTAGGAGTCGATTGGCGCAGTTATTTCGCAAAAATAACGGTTAAATTTCATTGTAGATACATATTGCCAATTACATCAGTTGTTGCTGTTTGTTTGCATTGATGGTCAAGCACTCATTGGTGCTAATATTCGGCGCATTCATTTCAGTCGCCTCGACAGCCTCAACTGGTTTGTTGAGACCTCATGGACTGGTGCACGTTTTCCTGATGTGCATCCCATGAATTCCCTAACAATTGGGGGGGCATGTGTTGCAGCCAGCGGAAACGCATGGCTAGTACTGAACGAGGAGACGGCTGGTGCGGCGCGCCGGTCACGTGCCACGCGCAGTGACGCGTCAACTCGTGCTTGACTCATGGGGGGATTCGGGATTCTCTCAGAGAGAAATTAGAGGATAAGTGAGAAAGCGAAGACGCCTTCCGCAGCCTTTGCACGTAAGAATGGGCTGAGCTGATGGCCAAGCCTTCTTTGTTATTTCCCAGGAGCGCGAAATCCTAAAATAAGCTTTATCATTCTTTCATGATTTTGCCTTGCCCTACAAAGGAGCAACAAAGGAGCACAGCGGAAATTGCAATTAAACCTCGAGGCCTTTTTCGTCATTTTACCCCCTGGGCAAAATGCTGAACAAGTGATAGCCATTAACTCAAAGTTCCATCACGTGTGAAGGCCGCAAAAGCTGTCTTCGCGCTGCCCTCTTATCCTCGAATTTCCCACTGAGAGAATCCCGAATCCCCCCATGAGTGACCACGACCGCACTGTGACAGCGCCTGTTGTCGCGCGTCGCGTTTCTTCGCGCGACGCCGTCAACACCATAGGCTCCAATGCCGCCGCCCTTGGGCCAACACCTGCCGTCAGGCCAACACCCGCCTTCGGGCCACACCCGCCCTTGGGCCACACCCGCCTTTATGGCCACACCCGCCGTTAAGGCTACAACCACCCTGGACCGCACCCTCCCATCAACCCTCACAATCGGCCTTTCCGCAGCCACTTACACGGCGATAATACGGGCGCAATACCCGCCCGTCCAACTGTACAACACACAGGCCACCCATATACCGCTGCGAGGTGTCCCCGCGTGCGCTAGACACGGCCGCCATCTGCCCGCGTCCAGCTGTTTGGGGGACCGAGCCCACTGTGGGGCCCCGATGCAGCCCCATCTCCCTCCCGCGAGCCCGCCCGCGGCACAACCTCCCAGGCGCATGCTGCCCCTGGGAGGCCATCCCGCGTTTCACTAGGGGTGAGTTGTCCTCGCAGTCGGGGATCCGGCCACGCTTGCACCGACGTCCCTGAGTCTTGCCGGCGGCTGAGCCGACCGATCGGTCATGCATGACTGGTGCCAGCACCTGGCCCCATGCTCAGTAAATGGGAATCCGCGGGCTATGTCTCAAGTTTGGCATATTCCAGATGTGCGCAGGCAAGCTTGGTTGCGCGTATCACTGTGGAAACCAGATGACCCGAATTTCGGGTAAGCTGGAAGGCCCACTTCATCCAGAATCGACCCAAAATCTGGTACAAATACATCTGGCCGGTATACCGAAATTTTGAAATTGCCTTTTCCAGTACTTTCTGACAATTGTGCAGCTAGATTTTTAGAATTTGGGTAATCCCCAGCTGGTACTTTACTTCTCCAAGAAAATTGGAGCGAATTGTGCCTCTAGACCTTTGGCTGTTTTTGACCCTACATGCACACTTTGGGTTAGAATCACCCAAAATGGTCATGTGCATACCCGAAATTCGGGTCATCTGGTTTCCACAGTGATATGTGAGCCATTTGTGACAGATTCTGCTTGTGAGCAAGATACATATGGGGTAATTTGTATGGAGGAACCCTGTGACAAAGAATCTCACAACTATGTACCTTGATTCATATTGCAACATGTTCCTGAAAAGAGTATAAATAGGGCATACATTGACCTCTTGTATCGTCTAAGCGCTGGCTAGGAGGTGGCTGTGTTTATCAAGTCAACGGACAAAGGTAGACTCGGACACTGTGTGTACAAATTGTTGTTGATCGCCTTGGCAGAAAGCCTACTCAGAGTGAGTTGCAAAATATTGGTCCTCGCAGGGAAGCGAATAGCATGTAGATGGGTTGTTAGTGAGTCGATTGCACCTCTGTTGATGCTTTTGTTCGCTGTCTCCATACATCCTCTGCCAACATGTTTAGAGAATGGATGTGCACATGGAAGGTTGACGTACGCCAAGAGCTTCGTGCCAAGTCTCAAACCGCATCTCGGTGCGGAATAAAATCGAAGTTTATTCACGTCAGGAAAACCAAGCTAGGCTACGGTAGCCCGGGTCATGCAATATTTGCTACGTATGGGTACGTAGTGCTACGTAACACTACGTAGCACTACGTATTTTCCCCTGTTTTAGACCTTCAGAGGCCTTGTCTGTGTAATTTACGTGTTCAGACCTCAAATACGTGTTACTACGTAGCACTACGTAAAAGCCACCATAGGATGATGCGCTACCGAATTGACTTGTGCATTTTCACTCAACCAAGTACAAACATGAGGACTAAACATTCATGTCAAGTTAAACACCTTCATTGTAGCATTTTTTAACTAATATACAACAAGTTCTCGATCAAATGGCCATCTCCCACGAGTCCCTCCAAAGTTCTCCCACACTCAGCATCTCCGGTTGATCCATCCTCGACTAGATCTGCAACTCCGCTGACTAAGAGCGGAGAGAGGCCGAAACGAGAGACCAGGCGGACTAAAGTTTGCTCGGGCGGCCGTCGCGATCAAGTTTATAAACGCCCAGGCGGGCAAACTGACAGCGCCAGCAACTGCCGTAGACGGCCGGGCCAACTGGGTGAGCGAGACATACACGAGACAACCAATGAGCATTGCCGTCACGTTGCGTGTGGTTAGGCGGTCACCGTGCCTGGTAACCTCCCTAGTTTCGTATTCAGCGCTATTGGTTTCCTACGTAAAAGTTGCATCATCGGGCCATTAATAAACCTTCACGGCTGCCTTACTCACCAGATCAATAACAACAACAGCCGAACACATGAACGGGTACCGACATTGCCCTTCAACTCGAGAACCAAGCTGAGCCAACGAGGTTACACGTGAGATTGATGCGCGATGATTTTCTCTACTTACCGTGAAAAAGGTGGGCGTGGGGCACACGGCAGTGAGGATCGTGCACTTTGTCGAGTGTAGAGGGTGTGATAGAGGGGCAAAGTGACAGCGAATCACCCAAGAGTCGATGAGAAAGGATGATCAGCAAGCATAATAGATACGTGAGGCAAAACGCACTTACGACGCGAGTATCCTTCAAAATAGGGTTGCGGAAGAGGGCATGATGGTCAAAGGATGTCGTATTCAAGAGAAATTGAAGACAGAACAAAGGTTTGGAGGAATTCTGAGCAGAATGCGAAGAACGGGAATTACCAGATTGGGCAAATGTTGAGAGCATGACGAGCTTTTCGGCACAAGTAGAGCGTACGGAGACTGGAAAATGACTGGACGCCGTATGTGGCAGAGAGGGGGGTGGACGGCGACATGACGTCGAGAAACTCAAGGCGAGAAAAAAACTGAGGTTTACTAGAGTTGCCAGAGTCGAGAGCGCGAGCATCGGCATGACCAGCGCGTTCTCGGATCTAATGCTTTACCAGAGTTATTAGCCGACCACCGATCCAGCACTCTCGTACAGGATGCAAAGAAGATGGAGGCTGGTCGAATACTAGGTAGTAGTATCGTGGGTCGAAGGCGGAGGGTGGAGACCACGTGACGTCCCCTTCTGGAAACCACAACAAAATGTCTCACCTTCGAAGTGACATTTAACCTCCTACTTGGTATAAGGTAACATCAGTTGTCAGAATTTTACGTCGTACAGTGGTTGAGAACGATGGTTAATGTTACACGCCATTGTGACCACATACAGAAAACATTACAGACTAACTGAAACAAGCTCGCTTGCGATGAGTGAAGTACAATGAGCTGTTAGAGTGAGAATACTAAGGGATGATGAAAAGAACTTGGGTAAGGCAAACGTCGGGATTGGCAGCAAGGGGATATTTGGGTGCCGAGCTAGCTAACCCTCGTCAAGGGAGCAGAGTTAGATATTGCCTATGCGCTCATTGTCAAATGCCTCGTTCGACAACGAACAATCCAGAACCGGAGCCACTGGAAGATACGAGTTACAACACCGACACACGGCCCAACCTGAATGCGAGCAACCAATGTGACAGAATGCAGAGCAGAAATACTAGAAATAAACCAGGGTGACGCTACAGCAACTAGTTGGCGTTTACAATACGAGTTGTGCACGAGGGCGGGCGAGAAATCTTGACGTGGGGAAACGATGCGCCCAGCACCGTGGTTGCCTCTCACATCCCGTACGGGAAGTTGGCGCGCTGGTATGGGTCGCTCCTGCCCGCGGAAATACCGAGAGCGCCGTAGTTATTGGGCACGGGACTCGGAAATCCAGGCGCATTAAGGGGAACCGAAGTACTTATACCCCAGGCAAAGGAGGTATTGTTATACAAACAAGGTTGGAGGTAAAGTATATGCAAGCCGAGTACTTAATTGAACATAATATCATAACTCCTTGGTTACGACAAAACGAAAGGAGAGCAAACAAGCGTGGTATATGGGAGGCCGATGTCTATAAGAGGATAAAGTGGTGAAGGAATGTCGATAGATCGGGTATCACCAACCCGATGGCACGTTGAGAGAGAAATACCGGTGCTTCAAAGCACCGCAGACAGTGATGCGAGAATTGGGGTTGAGCTGCAAGAACATGTGCATGAGAATGCATACACCCGAGCGAGAACCCATCGCAAGCGTATGACCAGCCAAGCTCGGCCAGTTATTAAAATGACTCGGCTCAGTGCAAAGGGGACCAACGTACCTAAACTAATCTCGGGAGCTTGGTACTGCCCGGTGCATACCACAGTCGAATGATATTCGTCGAAGAAAGTAGCGGAACCGGAGTCAATCAGACGGAGCTGTGTTTCGCAAGATGCACCGTGATTGGCTGCGCTACACGGGTGGTTAGCATGACAAGATCGCCACGAGACGGCGGTCACGATTTACTTGCCTCAAACCTGGTGGTATCGGTCGAGAATCATAGGAACTATCGACCAGAAGAATGTTTTTGGGCTTGAGATCCGTGTGGATCAACTGTAAATCATGTAAGACTAGTGGTGGTTAGCAGATTACTAAGCACAAGCTCTGAATGACTCACGCGCGACGCTATCTATCCAACAGACTCCGAGCGAAATCCTGGATATGTCGTCGGGGAAAGGGTGTGAGCTAGTTCTCCTTCAAGAAATCGTACAAGCACTGCCCGAGTAGTTGTGTGACGATGCAAATGTGGTTTCGGTGGTCAAATGTCTCGAGGTAGTGAATGCAATTACTGTAATCTTTTGGTGTGCCAAGCGGAAAGATAAAGGCCACCTACCGCAAGTTCTGCGGGTCGGGCTCTTTCAAGCGTTTCAAGACCCGGATCTCGATTTTGGATGTGTCACGATATTTGGGAACGGCGTGAATAATCTTGATAGCCACGCGGCCAGCGTTCGGGGGATAATCACTCGACGCGCGGAGGTGGCTACGGCCGCCATTGGGAGCGTCGAGAGGATGAGCCATGTTGGTTGCCTCAACGACTTTCCCGAAAATCCCTTGACCTAGTAATCGTACTACGCGGTCTATGGTTAAATTTTCGAAAAGTTAGAGAGGGCGGGCGTAACGTAGACGGCGACTTACACCGTCCATTGATAACGACCTATACCTGGTGGCGTCGGTCAAGAACGGTAGGGACTATCGACCAAAACGCGATTTTCGGGCTTGAGACCTGTGTGAATCTGCAGAACTACGGGGTGGTCAGCAGCCATCATAGGAGAATGATGTGGGTTCGAAGGTATTACGTGGGAGGTTTTGTAAAGGTCCATCGGCAACCGCTGAAGGCCAGGGCACGTTTGCTGGGGCACTTTATATAACGTAAGGGGGTTGTATGCGTCGGCCAGAGGACTGTGGCAGACGGAGGAGTGAGAAACCCAACGGTTACCCACCCCATCCGGGTATTACCGTTTGTAGCAAGGTTTACGAGCGCCGCGTGAGTCTGGTTGAAGTTGTAGCCCCCATACTGCTGGTGGTGGCTCTCCATCTGCTCGCACTGTAGTTTGCTCTGGATCCGCTTGCCGTACGGGGTGTCCCGAATGAGCGGGAGAATAGGTCGAATGCCTTGGACGAGGAGCATACGCTGCGTCGGTTCCCCGTAATCGAGGGCGGTCTGGATGTGGCGTGAGTTGTCATGTCCAGTCGAATAGAAAGATTAGGAACTTGCCTACACACAGTAGTTGCCAGGCGAATCGCGTAGCAACTTCTCGAGACGATTCCGGTTGAGCAGCTCCTTGATCAACATTTTACGTGTGTTATGCTCCGCCACTCGGATGCACTGCCAGCAATACATCAACCATAAAAAAATTAGGCAGTAAAAGAAAAAAGCAGAGACGTACCTTCTCGATCACGTTTGAACCGAATTTTTGCACGGAAAGGGCGCAAAATTTCCAACGAACTGCTTGATCACAGCGTCGCTAAACCGGTTGTCGTTCAGATCGAGAATGTATTGCACGACCCAGGAGCGTGTTTAGCTGCGCGGAAAAAAGCGCAGGGGGTTTCGGAGACGCATGTGGTTGCCATATGGGTCTTGAACCAAGGTCAATGCGTTGAACGTAATCTCACTGACAAGCTGAATGCGTTGCGAGTCAGAGGCATGGTCGATACAGCGCTGAAGGACAGAGCATCCGTGGCGATGAGTCGCAGCCTCGACGCAATGTGCCGTAATAGCATTGTAAATAAACTAGGAGAGGGTCAGGCTTTGTTGACAGCTACAACGAAACCGAACTCACCTGGTTGTCCTCCGGGATTAAACGATTCAGGCACTTTTGAGCGACGTGGTTCCCGTTTAAGTCCTTGATCAGCGTGACAACGTGCATGCTGAGCGCCATAATAATGGAATGGATTTGAACATCATAAGATGACGGATTAGCCTACCGAGTCCAGTAACACAACACAATGGGTTAAGCGGCAGCTCTCCAGGAAACTAGGATTACATACCTGACGTTGAGTAGACAAGAAATCGATCATTTTTTGCACAGCTCGGAGACCGTGCATATTCAACGAAATTCCGACCAAATCATGCGCGACGGATTCACAAATCATGTTACGTTGCTCGTCGGTTGAATATTCGAGGAGCTTTTGGCATAGGTAGTTGCCGAAAGGATCTGGGGACGGTGGTGAGATTGTCTATTACCCCACATAGGCACCATCGCTTACCAGTCATTAATTCAGCAAAGAAACTAAACGTCTCGTGAAAGTTGATATCACGAGGTTCTAGCACACGTTCCTCCAGCTTCTTTTGTAGATAACGACAGCCGTGCTGACCCTTGCACAAGGCTGGTATCTCGCCTACAAGGTCTTCCAAACGCGTCCCTGCAAACTGGTTGACTAGCAAGAGAATCAGCACGCCGTTCGGTTTCAAACGCAGAGACGCGACTTACACTCCCGGTCAATATCGCCACGTTTGTGCTTAGCACAGTGCAACCCTCCTATCTTGTTGTTTTCTTGAGACATGAACCGATCGTTGCCGAGAGCGAGACCGTAGCGAGAGCCATTGTGCTGGTAGAGGGCTGTAGAACCACTCTGCACGCTGTTGCGTGTGCCAGACTCATAGTTGTAAGGTGCGAAAGTCGGTGCACAGGCCATCTCGCCATTAATATTGCCGACAAACTATGGGAGCTCTTGTTAGTAAAATTGTAGCGAACGAGAAGAGAAACTCACGTTGTCCTCATTGCCAACCGAGTTGAACATAACAAGGATGTCATAAGCTCCCGACAAACGATTCATGTTGAACGCCGGACCATTCTGCTCCGGAGCAAAGGCCGCTACATCGCCGCCCGTCAACCCCACCGGTTTGACGGACAATTTACCGACGTTCTGACGCGCAGACATCGGGGTAGCGGGGGCACTCTTCGCCGAGGGGTCGAGGATGGCGCCACTCTCCGGGATGCCCGTGGGACTTGACGAGTTGCGGCCCATGCCCGATGAGGGCCTTGACCCGCCAATAGGTCCAGGGTTGGTCGCATTTCGCATGCGAGGGTGCGCTCCCACATCGCTTGGACGAGGCGCACCAGAAAATCCCGGCCATTCGGACGACTTGAGACCGGGGTCCAGACGTCCGTTGGGACCAGGGCCGCGCGGAGGGGTTTGGGAAAGAGGAGCGAGATCAAGCGCAGCGCTCGACGCAGAGAGTCTCGAGTACGAGTCTGATCGTAACATCGACTTGTCGTCTTCCGAAGATAGAGGTAGGAATTTGACCGATTCTGTTGACAAATCAGCACAGGACAACGAGCGACAAGACAAAACTTACTGTGCATATCACGAGAAAGCTCCTTGTCGAGCTCTTCGTCCAATAAAAACCCAGGATTGAAGCCTTTGGCCGGCTGGGCCGAGGCAGGTCCAAACATCCCACCCGAACCGTTCTTCAAGATACCCTGTCCTGCCAGAGCGGCTGACGTAGCGCTGCCCCGGTCGCAAATAGACAAGCCCTGCAAGTTGATACCGGGCAAATCTCCATAGTTCCCAGAGCAGCGCCTCGATCCAGGCATGCTCTTAGCACCAGCCGCATGAGTGTGCGAGCCAAACTGGGATACGCTAGGCATGGCAACTGTATGCGCGTGGGTGACCGAAGCGTCGGGGAATAAGTCGTGTATTCGCCGTAGTCAGCCTAGTTAACCGACTTGCGCTTCTCGGTCGTGTTCGCTGGACTATGAAAGACGCTTTGGGGCGTTCCGAAGCTGACCCCGCTCAAGAGGGAGCCATTGCTAAGTCGACTACCGGGCGCAAGCCCGTGAGATAGGGTGCTGGCGATATCGTGGTCGTGCGTCGCATGGGTGCCAGACAGGGGCTGGAGGAGGCTGTTTGTTCGGGGAGGTGTGGTGGGAGCGGACATGGCGGGGTGGTGTTGTAGGGCGCCGCCACCGACGAGCGAGGGCGCGGGGTTCATAGGTCCACCTCCAACGGCCGGATTGCCCATCAGCTTTTGCTCTTCAAGAACCTGACGGTGCTCGAGCATACGCATTTGCTCCTCGAACATCTTGCGCCGTTATACACGTTGACGTTCGTGCTCGATTCGCTTCTGTTCGATACGCTGGAAAGAAGTAAGCTCCAAAACGTCACTGCGGGAGGAAAAAAGACGAACACAGTTTACATCGGGTAAATTAGCACCCTGTCGCGCCACCTTGTTCACGATCCGAAGCGCTGTTGAACGTGCTGGCGTTCGGGCTCGATTCGCTTCTATTCGATACACTGGAGAAAAGTGAGTTCCAATGTGTCACTGCGGGTGGAAAAAAGACGAACAGAATTTACATCAGGTAAATTAGCACCCGTTCGCGCCGCCTTGTTCATGATCCAAAATCGTCGGTCAAATCGCACAAAAACAGGGTGAATGCGACAATGCATGGAATTAGCAAGATCGAGAAACGTAGGTGAACTACGATTTCGCTCGGTATTGCCGCCATGGAGCGCCGCGTGTTGTTCCAAAGCCGGAACCATAGCCGACATGTTAAAGAGGGCAGAGTACGATATCTAGGCTCTGCGAAACTGAAATATAGGAGTGAAGGATTTGCATAAAGTATCCTTGCGTACGTAGTCAGCCAATTACGGGAAAGAGCGCAAAAGGGCGGCGACGCCGGAAAAGCCGCATAAATGCTCACCTAAAAAACTGGCAAGCCTATCCGAGTTTCAACTTCCTTGTAATGGACACAGAACGGGAAGTCCTAGAGAATCGTTGGGCTTAGGGTATAGGCATGTGGAACGGATATGTATTGATAAGCCAGAATAGAAGGAAAAGACAATAATGCGGGAAGAACACTGAACGAAAATAAGCATCCATCTCGCCACGGAGCGTCAAAGAATAATAATAAGCAATAAAAATATGATACTGTGGGATCGGCTACAGGATCTAGACTAGGTGTGAGTATATGTCGACATGCGGGCGTAGTTGAATGAAACGTGCTTACCCTATCCTGGAGGGCCCGACGGTTGCCGTGAACAAAGCAATCAATAGAATAAAAATAAGGGGACGCGGGATCAGGACAGGATCTGGAGTGACGGTGAGTGTATATCAATATGTGGGTATAGCCGAAAATGCATGTACCCTCTCCCAGAGGGTGCGACGGTCACGCAATCCCAGATCCAGGTGAGATTGAATATGGAACGAAGGATTGGGGTGCTTAGAGCAGAACAAACAGAGCAGAAAATAACGAATCGGGCGAATATCGACAGTATCTTAGCGCGGGCGTAGTGTACCGGGACGGCGAAAGGGTTGGGTGCCATATGTGGCAGAGAGGACGATGGATGGGGGCGTGAGCGTTGGTGGAGCGATCTTCAAATATCGCTGCCGTCTTGGGACCAGTGGCGAAGCAGTTCGTACGTAAAATAAGTGGCAAAGATGTTGAAATAGAAAATACGGCAGAGCATGAGGACATCGGATAGAGCCGTTAAGGGAGTTTCGGGCTCGAACTCGTTGTATTTCGGTGCCAAGTGACACGTCATCCGAATCAACGAGAGGGGAACGACACGGCATTGGCGAGGGCCCTCACCTGGAGAGCGTGTGGTAGTAAACAAGCCGGTTCCTCGTCGAGGATTCTGGGACACGGGGTTGAACAACTCGACGTAAGCAAGCTTTTGCGCGTAAATGTGGTGATGCCGGGATGGGAATTGAAAGATAACGCGCACGCGGGCAGGCCGATAACCTAGACAGAGCTGTTAAGTGAGTTTTTACAGCTGTACGAATGACTCACGATGGATACCCTGTTTATCCTCATTCCATAGTATCATCACGGTATCAAACCGTGCAGGCCGGCTCACGCGTTTGAACCGATCGACTTTCACGGGTTGTGCGCGTACGACGTCAATGTGGGGACCTTCAGAAGGCTTAAACGGCGGGGGAGAATGGAAAAGACGGGCGCGAGACCAGACATTCAACTTGAGACCGAGGGGGAGCCGCACATTTTCGCCGGGGTGTTCTCTTGCGACAAAATCGTGGAGCGTGTCGTGGATCTGGTCCGCGCCGTGGAATCGGATGAGGTCGGCGAGGGTCATGCCAGAGGTCGTGGGAGTCTTCGCGACCACGCACTCAGGCACGGGATGGAAGCGCGGATGCTGATCCTCCGGATCGGCGTCTTCGGCTTCTTCGGCCCGCTGTTCGACCTCCCAACGACCGCCTACCTCCCCCTCTCCTCGGCGCTCAAAATTGTCGATTCTGGCAGCCAGCTCGACCCTCACGTCCACGTCGCGCTGCTCTTCCGGATCTTCTTCCGCCTCCTCCTCCTCATACCACTCGTCCCACTCGTCCCTGTCTTCCGCCTCCGGATCGTCCTCGTCCCAGCCTAGAGTTTCCTCTAGGTAAACCGCATGCATTTCGATTGCCTCAAGACGTTGAATGTACGTTGCCATCTGTTTGACCGCATTGACTTTATTTGACGCACGATAACCCATTTTTGCGAAGTCGATGTGCAGCCGCTCGAACGTTTCCGTGTTGTAGCCGTCAGGCGTCCCAAGCTCGCGGATTAGGTGCACGTAATGCGAAACCATGTGGATTTTCGGTATCCCGTGGAACGCCTTCTCGGTCGTCACTGCCTTTTCGACTATGAAGACGTCCTTCAGCCGATGAAACGTACGTAATGCTTCGTCCATCGCATCGAGCTCGGTGTCTGACAGGGACGATGAATGCGCCAGGTATGCGAAGTCCAGGAGCGCGCGGACAGCTTGAACAACGCGTGGATTCGCGTCCGAGGCCACTGGTAAGAGAACTTTCGCCATTTCTTTCAATTCTCGACCAGTCCACTGAGAAACTCCCGTTATGCCGTGTTTGAAATGGCGCATCCCGTGATATTCCGGCATCGTCGTGTGTCGCTCGTCCATCGTTTGCTTCTTGATAATATGCGCGACCCATTTGGTAAGATGATCTTTTAACACTCCTTTGTGGAGCTGGTGCAAAAGATCCGGCGTCAGCAAGCATCCAACATCGACATACGGGTGGTCTTCCCAAAACGGTGCGACGTCCCAAAGTCCGAGCCGAACAAATTTTGCAGACCCCGTCGCCCGATGCTCCCTGATTGCATCGATTACGACGTCGCGCGTGCGAACTGGTGCGCCCCCTGGATCTCCTCGTTTGCTCGGCTTGACGGTGCATAATGGGCAGTGCGTCGTCTTCGTGCAGGCGACTTTGCATTGTTCTGGAAAGTCGGCAACATACGCTGCGAGGACAGGGTATATGCGCCGAATGCCGCCGTCCGCACACAAAACCTCCTCGCCGCCATTTTTGCACGCTTCCGCCAGCGGTTTCAGCAGCTGCTCCATGCACTG